>BTPG01000002.1:392500-501580 GCA_036245525.1 Semisulcospira habei | reverse complement strand
CCCCGCCATACGTACGTTCAACAGCGCGTTTCAGCGTAGCTATAGTCTAGCAGCTTACGCAATTTCTGCAGAGATAAGTAGTTCGTCAAAAGAGTAACAATGGTTTGCAGGTACGAAACGAAAGTACTAATGCCATATGGTTTATAGATAACAACAATATTTGTCCTTAGGATGGAGACATTTTTGTAGAAGTGTTTTTCGAAAGATATTTTTCGCTGTGATGGAACCAGTCCTCGTACACGGCCCGGATAAGGTGCAAGACATTTTTCGTGCATAACATTTAAAATTTCAAGCATACAAGTTACAAGTTTATTCCAGTGAGTAAATTAAAATCATGAGCAAATAAACATGCATACATATTTACGATAAAATGATGTAAAAAGTAATATTTTTAATGCCGTAAGCATACTCGCGTCGCTAGTTTCAAAATGGCGGTCAGCGAGATGCCTTAGAAAGAAGTTGATGCAGCTTTACTTTGCTCCTAAAGTGAAACAGAGATTATTTTGGATTTGAACTTTGAAGTACATCTTAAGTCAACGTCATAGACGTTATTTTTCCTGGTCTTGAAAACAGCCTTTCCCAAAGAACTCGGTCTTTTGTTGGAGGAAAGCACATCGAAAGTAAACTCCCTTCGTGCATGTTGTGCAATGTGTCTGCCGACCATCTTCAACATTCTGAAGACTTTATGTCCGGATAAAAAATGCATGTTGTTCGTCTGTTTTTAGCCTAACGGCTCTAAGTGTAGGACTGCTCTTTTATTAGTGGAGATGGGAGTGGTAACTGGTCAAGCACACTCTTATCCATCTGGTCTTAGGCACAAGCCAGGCAGACTGAAATCCATCTCCGAACCGTTTCTAGCTAAATCACCATGTTCAGCTAAACATTAAAATATAAAAATTTTAGTTTTTGCAATCCACTCAACCAATCCGTACTCAAGTACTCACAAGAACTCTTATAATCAAGCCTTATCGGGATTGCATGAGACACAATACAGACAGCAGCCCTCTCCATTATATTACATGTTTATTTATTTATTTATTTATTTATTTATTTATTTATTTATTTATTTATTATTGATTCATGTATGTATTCACTTACATATTTATTTATTATTTATCCTTTTAATTATGGAAGGAAGGAATTCCTTTTGTGCACATGATCACTAGTGGTATGGTGGTGGCCACCAAGGAAAGGAAATTATTTTTCAATATGCATACATCTAATAATAATAATAATACCGTTATTATATAGGCGCTTTTTCTCAATTTTGGGCAAATCGACTCAAAGCGCCGCGAACTGAAACCCAACACGCACACTCACGTAACAGACACGGATTTACGCCATTTATGACAAACACAGTACAAGACAGACGAAGGGCCAGTTCAGCTACTGAAGTTACAGAGATTTTTTATAGCTTGTATTTGAAATTTGTAAAGTGGCCTGAAACCGGTACCAAAGTGTGGGGGGTGGGGGGGGGGTGGGTGAGGGGTGGAAGAACCGGAGTACCCGGAGAAAGAACCCCCGACGGTCCGCCCGAATTAACGGTGACACTTACCAGAGGAGAAAAGTCCGACGCCGGAACCCGTTTTCGAACCTCGCACCTTTGGCATTGGTGGCAGGCGCCTTAACCACTGCGCCATGGACCAGTCGGAGATACATGGGACCCATGAATATGCATGCTAAGTAAAGGATAGATTATGAACATGCCCCGCATCTGTGCATGTTCATAATCTATTCTTTACTTAGCATGCATATTCATGGGTCCCATGTATCTCCGACTTATTTTATTTATTAATTTATTATTTTTTTTTTTTTTATTTACTTATTTTTTTGTTTGTGGTGTATGTCTGCACATACACATCAGCATACAAGATGAGAACATGCATGTACACATATGCGGTAATAGGTGCATACCACCCGCTCCCCACCCCACATACAAAACCACAAAACACCCATCAAAAGACATGCACGTCTGTGCATGTTCATAACACATCCTTTACTTGGTATTCATATGTCCCAAGTATCTTTGATTTACCTTTGATTTGGGGCGACAAGTGTGTTACTGGAACCAAACCCACCATCAAGCAAAGCTCGGCTGCCCCAGGAAGTTCACCAACATCATCCGCCTCTTCCATGATGGAATGGTATGAGTTGTCCAGTTAAACGGCGACACATCCGCACCCTTCGACATTTCCAACGGTGTGAAACAAGCTTGTGTTCTTGCCCCCGTGATGTTCAACCTGTTCTTCACGTGTGTCCTAACCTTTCAGTACGCGACCTTGAGAAGGGAGTGTACCTGAAGTACAGACTAGACGGCTCTCTCTTCGACCTCCGTCGACTGAACGCCAGGACCAAGACCATCGAGAGACTGATCCTTGAGGCGCTGTTTGCCGATGACTGTGCGCTGATGGTGCACACAGAGCCTGACATCCAGACCATCGTCAACAGGTTCTCAGAAGCCTCTCGACTGTTTGGCCTCACCATCAGTCTCAACAAGACCGAGGTCTTGCACCAACCAGCCCCAGGCACAAGAGCCCCCCCCCCCCCCTCCCCCAAGTGTATATCGAAGGCACCGAGCTGAAGACTGTCGACCAGTTCAGGTACCTGGGGAGCGTCATTTCTTCTGACGGTATTATCGACAAGGAAATCGCAGCTCGCATCAGCAAAGCCAGCCAGCCCTGGGTCGTCTGCGCACTCGTGCGTTGAATAACAACAACGTCAAGCTCTCCACCAGGATCAAAGTCTATAAGGCAGTAGTCCTCCCCAGTATCCTCTACGGCTGTGAGTCATGGACGCTGTACAGAAAGCACCTCAAGCAGCATGAACTTAGTGAGTGTTGAAGCCTTGATCTTAAAGACACAACTTCGCTGGACAGGTCATGTCATACGCATGGATGATTCTCGCATGCCACGCCAACTCCTGTATGGTGCACTCTCAAAAGGCCACAGGAAGAAAGGACGGCCAAAGAAACGCTTCAAAGACTGCATAAGAGACAGCCTCAAATACTGCGTCTTCCCGGTAAAGGAACTTGAAGCACAAGCACAATACAGATCTGGCTGGCGTGCCGCCACCAGGAAAGCCTGCACGCTCTTTGAACACAATTACCAGTGCCAGAGCTCGCAAAAAGACAGCGTCGACTCTCCCCACAGCTACGTTCCAGTGCCCCCATTGCCCTCGCAGGCGTGGCTCCAGGATTGGCTTGGCCAGCCACACCCGCACCCACAAATAGAAGTCATGCACAATGACGACATCATCGGTTTCGATGGTCTACCCATTAGTGCTGTATACAGGACGATCGCCAACTGAGTCAGTGTATGACATGATGAATGCCCTACAAGTGAGGATGTATTTTACTGTCGCCATACCACACAAAAATGCGTGTAACGTTTTACTTGATGAATAAATGTTTTATGTCTTATACACGTACATGGTAATAGGTCCCATACCGCTCGCTCCCAACCCCACTCCAGTTACACACACAAAACCGCAGAACACCCACCAAAAGAATGTGCACATGTGCATGTTCATAATCTATCCTTTACTTAGCATTCATATATCCCAAGTATCTTTGACTTACTTTATCTTATTTATTTAACCGCCGTGAGATGGCCGTTTTCACCTGCTTGGCGTTAAACCCAAATAACTATTTATTTAAATTATTTATTTATGTTTGTTTGTAATGTAGGTTTTGTACATACACCTACACAGTAATAGGTGCCATACCGCCCCCTTTTTTATTATTGTTTTTTTTTCTGCGCATTGAACTATATTATAAATATGAGAAATGTCATATAAATACCATGTAATAAATAATAAAATAAATCGTTCAACCCCACCCCACATACACACAAAAAACCGCAGAACACCCACAAACGACATGCACAATAATCTGATGGGCATTAGTGGACTGTAAAACCTATATAATATAGAGACTTCAGGTTAAGAAAGTGGCTTGTATTGACTGCCTGTATTTTAGCTGCCCACCTACAAATCTCATGTGTACAGTTAATCACACTGCACATGCAGCCATCATTTCTGTGAACCGTACTATTGCCCTAATTCACATGGGCACCAAAACTTAGAGATGAGGCCACACCTGATAACAATAACAGAAGTAATATGCATACTCAGCCACTAGTTCTGTAAACAGCACCTTTGCAAACAGTACAAGTAGCCAAAAGCACACAGACATCATGGATGATGCCACCACTGATCACTTCAAACAATAGGCTGCCCAGTTCAGATTGATAAGTGATACCCTGAGCTAGCCTGCATATGCCGCCATCAGTTCTGTAAATAGTACTGGTGACCTCATGCACAGAGGCACAAAACTTAAAGGTGAGGCCACGACTGCCATCTCAAACAAAACGCTACCTACACACACATATCAATGATACAGTCAACCTCCATGTGCGTTAGGCGGAACAGGCTTAACGTATGGGACTGTAAATCTTACAGCGAAATGTCAAAATCAGTAAGAAAATAATGTAACAGCAACAAGAACATGTATTTTGTAAATCACTCAAATAAAACATGAGAACTCATCGAGCCTAATGGTGTTATGAATGGGTGACGGAAACACTGACAGAAATAGTATGTGTACATTATAAAGTATGTGCCTCCCCCTCCCCCCTCCCTTTAACTAGCTGTTCATCATAAAACATATCTCATTCATTTGATCACTTGGATGACTGATTTATTAAATCATCTCTGTGTTACCTTTCTCCGTTTTCCTTCTCGTTTTAATCCCAATATATATGAGTGTCAGTGCTAATGCCAGCTGCTAAGAATTCCAGCAAACTGCAAATGTCTATATGCAAACAAGCTGCAAATTATGCAGCAGCAAAATAGTTCCTCCTTTATGCAGTAGGCTACTGCTAGCAAGATAGGGTTTAATTTTAAACAAAGCATTGCATGAACTTCCAAGCGTGTTCAGTTTGTGCTATGTATTTTTTCAGTGTGAAGTGCACTGTATCATCAGTGATCACTGAGACTGCATTGGCACTGGCAGTGATCGCACATCACAACATAGCTTGCCAGTGCAACTGATTGAATTAAATGTTACAGCAATAAATAATTAATCAAGTTCCGAAACTTTGTACAGCCATGAGAGTTAGTTAAAACCAAGTGGTGTGGCACTCTTTCTCTTTTACAGCATGCAGCATGTTGCACTTCGGACATAGGTTTCGAAGATAGCGTTTGTGTTGTGGGTTGCGTTTTGTTTTGGTGCTGTGGTGTCGAATTGAAACGGGCAAAGCGATGGTAAAGTAAATGGAAATAAACGTGACAAACCTTTATCAAGACGTAAAAATGCACAAAGCAACGTTGCATATTCGACTTTGTGAGAAACAAACAAGCATCTGTAGAACAAATCAAAAAGAACTCGTCGGCACACCGAAATTAATGGCAACGAATCTGCGTGTATGTTGTTTCATGTTTTGATCACGTAATTTACGATACCTTATGACAAGCCTTTTCGTAATTGTTTCTTCTCTTAATATACCTAAGTGTGAAAATGTTACTTACTAAATAAATAAAATCCTTTTAAGTGACATATAGTGCATACTACCACTGAATACAGGAACAATGAGACCCGCGTAAAGTACTGATCCCCTGTGAACATGGCTGCGACAGTCCTGGTTTCGTCTGCAGCCGAACTAAAAACAAAATGTGCTACAGAAAAATGTCTCCTTCCTCCGGCGGTTTAAAACGAGTGCGCACTGCTGTTATTCAAACTAGACTTCATTTTGATATACCCAAACCTTTGTTACTCTCTAGAAAATCACTATCTCGTAAACGGCTGATCGTCTATGAAGGGCGGCTGCAAGACTACAGGCATGACGTAATGTTTATCGTGTTACTTCACTGTTAGAGTCAGACGTGCGCCCGCCTATGTTCGTCATTTGTATGCTCCAGAATGCGCTCCGACCAGCCCCATCTCAAAGTCTACCGTATTTTCAATACGGTAGACAACAACCAGAAACAGAACAGCTCCTTTACTGCGGCAGGCCCTTTACAACGGTGGGCCCTTGACTGCAGCAGGCCCTTTACTGTTGACGTGGACATTGAAAAGTTCGACCCATTTAACACCAACGCGACAGGTTTGCTTGACGCCTGATGGCGCAAAGCTAATCGGGCACTACCCTTGAATTATCATGGTTGATTCATCTCCTGCAACTGGTTCACAGTCGTTAGGTGTCGCCTCCAAAATGTAAGAAATGCAGCTTTTGGCTACATGGTAACTGGTTCACAGTCGTTAGGTGTCGCCTCCAAAATGTAAGAAATGCGGCTTTTGGCTACATGATAACTGGTTCACAGTCGTTAGGTGTCGCCTCCAAAATGTAAGAAATGCGGCTTTTGGCGACATGATAACTGGTTCACAGTCGTTAGGTGTCGCCTCCAAAATGTAAGAAATGCGGCTTTTGGCTACATGACTTGTCTTCCATTTTGCCCAATACGTGTACCAGGGATACAAGCAAACAGCAGCACGCGTCACATGTAGTAGCGGCGCTGTGTACCAGGGATACCAGCAAACAGCAGCACGCGTCACATGTAGTAGCGGCGCTGTGTACCAGGGATACCAGCAAACAGCAGCACGCGTCACATGTAGTAGCGGCGCTGTGTACCAGGGATACCAGCAAACAGCAGCACGCGTCACATGTAGTAGCGGCGCTTTGAATGAACTAAACCCCTTCACTACCGGGGCAAGGCCATTTGCAAGAGGTATAAATCCTCATGAGTCCTATTAGGTGAGCTGTTACTGAATGGTATGTGTTCTAAGATTGGTATAGACAAGTGTTTCTTTGTGGAGATATTGGCTCTAATAATGGTATAGAAAGTGATTCTTTGTGGAGATATTTGCTCTAAGATTGGTATAGAAACGTGGTTCTCTGTGGAGATATGTGTTCTAAGATTGGTATAGAAAAGTGGTTCTCTGTGGAGATAATTATTTGTTGTAAGATTGGTATAGAAAAGTGTTTATTTGTGGAGATAATTGCGAAAAACGCTGTGCGCTCCGATGTCAAACGACCTATACAAGCTTTCGCACAAAAGTCTGTCAGTAGGGCCCAAGCTTCAGTGGCTGTCAGGGTCCCATGCCGTCCTACTCACTGTAACTGTCTTCATCCGTCCCTGCTGGAGACGCAGGCTGAAGGTAAGACAGCAGACGGCCCGCCTCCCGCCAACGTGTAGCAGAGAAAACACCTTGGCACAGACACTGGCTTCACGCCGTGATTTGTCATAGTGCATAATACGTTCGCTGCCCGGCAACCCACGCGAGGCGATTATCTCATCAACTCCGACACGTCACGGCAAGCCATGGATCGAGCATGATAGTTCAAGGGTTGTGCCAGAATAGCTTGGCGCCCATAGGCGCCAAGCTAGTCTGGCACAACCCTTGAACTATCACGCTCGATCTGTTTTCAGAATTGTAATACGGCAGTCTTCAGGGGGCAGCTTCAAAAGTTGCGGATTTCGGTCCGTGAGCACTGACAAGTATGTGTTAATTGTGACCTGGGTGTTCTGCAGTTAACAAATTTGTCTGCATCACCCAGCTTTGCTGAACACGCCAGCTCTCGTGGTCAGCATGGCTAGAATCCAGCCAAAGGGGGCGGGGGGGTGGGGGTGGGGGTGTAAGATTTATTTCTTATGAGCCATCCAGGAGTGTTGTGATAACACAAGGGAGGCAACTACTGCCCGTGATCGTGCTAGTTGATGTAATTACTTCCCTCTCGCGATCAACGAGCATCCGTTTATCAGCCGTCCGCAACACCCTGACCTTGACCTGCAGCCTTAATCGCGGGCCCGATTGTTCCGACAAGCTTTGGTCAAGATTGGAGGTTACCGCGGGTGAGGTGCGCTCCATCTGTATGCCTACAATTCCTCGGGCAGACCTCGAGCACGGCATGATCGTTGCGCCGTCATCGCTCACCTCCTAACACGGGTAGTAAGTCACCAATGCGCAAATGACAACGTCTGGCCGACTTCAGCCGCCGTTGGCCCGCGCACAGCTGTGCGCGGGCCAACGGCGGCTGATGTAGACCCGATGGCCTTTTGCGCATTGATTAGTAATCCAATATGCTGTCAAGTCGGGATTGTGTGCATTATCTTATACGGAACACACTGAATTCCTGCCTTGTAAGATTCCCAAGACGTATTCTTTTCGATGGTCACCAGCCGTGTCTTCCGCCACAAATTCGAATCAATCTCTGCTGCTTGAACGTACACGTCCCAGCAATGCCAGCTTAGGGGCTGTGCCTGGTTTGAAGCATTGTCGACACTGGGCCTGTCGCACACTGCCAATGGGCTGTCGTGGTCAGTCCAACTACTGCTGCTTGGCTGTGGGGTTGAAGGTGATGGCACACTCATTCGGCCAATGTGTGTATGGGAGGATCTGGGCGGTGTGTGTGTGTGGAGGTGGTGGGGGGGGGGGGGGGAGAGGGGGAGGCAGGGATTCCGGACCCAGCCCCTCCCCCACCTCACTCCCCCCGACCCAAAATTCTGTAAACTGCTGTAACAAAGTTCCTTTTTGAGATGTTTGCCCCCCCCCCCCCCCTTTCCCTCCCCCCCCCCCACCTCTCTCTTTCCCCGACGTGTAATATTTTGGCGAGTTTTCACACACACTCCCCCTCCTCCCCCTTTCCCGCCCCCTCGCTCCAACCCCCCCCCCCTCCCCGTCTCTCTCTCTCTCTCTCTCTCTCTCTCTCTCTCTCTCTCTCTCTCTCTCTCTCTCTCTCTCTCTCTCTCTCTCTCTCTCTCTTTTGTTGTTCCTGTCATATGTCAACCCGAATGAGATCATTCATACAGGACTGATGTCATCCAAATGCTCAAATTTATGATTATCAATTGATTAGTACTAGAGAACTCTATTGCTGTCGTAACTGTGAAACGTGTGTAGTTTTGATTGCGACGTAGAACCGCCATCAAGTCTATATCCTTCAATATTGACGCTATACTCAAAGCGATTTTAAATTAAACTCATTTTGTACCTGAGAAATCGGTGACTTACTGCACAATATAGATTCATGTACGTTTTTCTGACATAGCTAACGTGTCTAATGTGTGACGTTACGACGGAGTCTCAACTACGTTTAGTTCGTATTTGTCGTGTGATAGACCGTAACGGATCAGAGACACCCAGTGCGTGCGCCTCTTTGTGCGACGATTAGTCGCGATACAATCATACAACATAATCCTGTTACTAAGAGGTTCAGGATTAGCACTTGACCCCTGATGACTGATCAGTGTGTGATGACTGGCTTAGTGGTCAATGTTGATAGACACACCCGCCTGCAATTCTCATCGGAATGCGCGTATAATTATGACAATTGCAGCGCTCTGTGACTTTACAAACTGTGTTAACCTGTGTATTGAACAAGAGTGCACAACTTAGTCGCTATTAAAGTGATTCTTATCACTGACTGTGGCGGTAGCAAATAGAATAAGATTACTCTGGTACGCTTCATCGCGTTTGTTTTTAGCAACAGTACGTTGCACACGCAGAGACCTATATATCTGCAGACTTTTTTCATCTACATCTACGATCCGCTATCTTTTTCTTTCTTTTTTTTTATCTTTCGCGCATGTTTCAGTGCTGTATTTGACCACTGATCTGCATGCCACATTGTGACACTTTGTTATTGTTGTTTAAACTCTCATTTAGTTTGTTAGTATATTTGAAACTAGTATTTGGTTGCGAAGTTACCTGACATGTTTACTAGTGTCATCGATCATTTGCTTAGAATAGGCCACCTTAATGTATATCACCTTTGCAGCAAAGTATCAGACGTTACAGTACTACTCAACCAACCCTCCCCATATCATATATTTGGCTTTACAGAAAGTAGATTAACAGAGAATATAAGTAACCAAGCTATCACCATACAACATTTCTCCATTCATAGGCGAGATGCTTCAGTGCCTGGTCATACTGGCATTTGTGCTTATGTTCACAATACTATTGCTAACAACGTAACACGACGATGTGACCTGGAATCCACCCATGTGGAAAGCCTGTGGCTTGAGATAAAAGCAACCGCCAAGTCAACCCCGACCTTCGTATGTTTTATTTACAGAAACCCCGCAGCTACAGTGTCCTGGCAAGATGATTTTGTTGTAATGGTTGACAAAGTACAAAACTCCAAGGGTGATATACATATACTCGGTGATTTTAATGTTGATTTATTGAAACCTGGCAACACGTCATGGAAATCCATGATAACGTTCTTAGGCCTTACACAAGTAGTTCAGTCACCCACCAGGGTCACTGCTACCTCATCCACATTAATTGACCATGTTTATACAACCAACGATAGTGCCCTTAGCAATGTCTATGTACCCAGCACCTCTGTCAGTGATCATTTTCCGATTTGTTTTTCATTATTTGCGAAGTTGCCAAAGAAACTTCATAAGGAGCATTTAACCATTCTCTACAGATCGTTCTAGGGTTTTCGTGTGGGCCTGCAGTCGTCTGAGGTTGAACAGGCTGCCATCGAGACGATACCTGATGTACACTGCATCGTCATCATCGAGGTCCACTGTGGCCTGCTTCAACATCATGCTAAAAAAGATGGTGAAGAGGGTCGGTGCCAGCACGCAGCCCTGCTTTACGCCGTTGAGAATAGGGAATGGTTCTGAGAGGTCATTGTTGAGTCTGACCTGGCCTTGCTGGTCCTCGTGTAGCTGGACAATCATGTTGAGGAACTTTGTTTCGTGAGCTGCTTTTTGCTGATGATGCTGCCCTCGTTGCACACACAGAGAGAAAAAAATGTTAAATGTTTAGGGCTTAACGTCTTTTGTCCACCACGAGGGTGATTTCAAAGACGGGGCAACGAAAAAGGGTCTGAGCAAATTTTGACCCAAGCTGGATTCGAACCCGGGACCTTTTGGTCTGGAGGCAAACGCTTTTACCACCGAGCCACCCAGCTCCCCACACACAGAGAGAGCCCTGCAGCGCATCACGTCTTGCTTCGCAGATGCTGCCCAGCTCTTTGGACTCGAGGTCAGTCTGAAAAAGACAGAGGTCCTCCATCAGCCGGCACCCAAGACAGTGTATCACCCTCCTCACATCACCATTGGCGAGTCTGAACTAAAGTCAGTGCACCAGTTTACTTACCTTGGCTGCATTATCACGTCGGATGCCAAGCTGGACAAGGAGCTTGACAGCAGGCTGGCAAAAGCGAACAGCGCTTTCGGGCGACTTTTCAAGCGGGTGTGGCACAATCAACAGCTGAAAACAGGCACCAAGATCAGCGTGTACAGAGCTGTGGTCCTCACCACCCTGCTGTATGGTTCCGAGTCCTGGGCCCTCTACCGCAGCCAACTACGACTCCTCGAACGCTTCCACCAGCGCTGCCTGCGTACCATCCTGGGCATTCACTGGAGTGACTATGTCACCAACGTCGAGGTCCTTGAACAGGCTGAAACTGTGAGCATCGAGGCTTTGCTGCTGCGGACACAGCTCCGCTGGGCGGGGCATGTCTCCAGGATGGAGGATCATCGCCTACCAAAGATCACCCTGTTCGGCGAGCTTGCTACTGGACACCGTGACAGAGGGGCACCAAAGAAGAGATACAAAGACTGTCTCAAGAGGTCACTTAGTGCCTGCCAAATCGACCACCACCAGTGGTCTTCGCTTGCTGCGGACCGTGACACCTGGCGCTCCACCATTTACAAGGCAGCTGTCTCCTTTGAGGACTCTCACAGAGCTAGCCTTAAGGACAAGCGGCTCAGGAGAAAAAACAGAGATGCCGCCGCTCAGAACCCTGGCCATACCTTCCCCTGCAGCCACTGCGGTCGAACCTGCCTGTCTCGGATTGGCCTCCGCAGCCACGAACAAGCCTGCAGACGTCGTGGGCAACTCCTATAAAATCTTCGTTCGCGAAGTCAAGCCAAGCCTAGCTACAGATCGTTCAAAAAATTTAATCAAGATGATTTTTTGCATGAACTTTCCCAAACACCATTTTCCGATGTGTATAACTATAACGATCCCAATGTAGCGCTGTCCCACTGGTATAAGTTGTTCCTCGGTGTTCTTGACAGACATGCCCCGAGGCGCACTAAGCGTGTTAAACATCCCACTGTGCCTGAGTGGCTGACGGATGAGATTAAAACTGCGATGGAACTAAGAGATCTATTGAAACAACAAAAGAAATTTGACGAGTACAAAAAACAGCGAAACCTCGTTAAATCATTAGTACGTAAAGCACAGAGGCAGTATGCTGAAAAGATTATTGCGGGCGGCAAAGACATACGCAGCGTGTGGCAGGTGATTAACACATTTACTAAAGGACAATCTAGCAAATCAACGAGTGTCCCCCCGTACCTCACAGCTGATGTATTTAATGAACACTTTCTTAACATTGCTAAAACCCTGTCACAGACGAACACCAGTGAGCCAAGTGAATACGTATGCTCAGAACAATTGAAACAGCACAGTCAGATAAACGCCGGCAATACTTTCTCAGTTCCCCTAATGACCGTCCTTGATGTAGGAAAATCTATTACCAACATGAAAAGTAAAACATCTTGTGGTGTAGACGGTATTAGCAGTAAAATCCTGAAAATTGCGCTCCCTTATATTGTTGAATCATTAACCTTTATATATAACCTTTCGATTCAAAAGAACATGTTTCCCGGTGAATTGAAAATAGCAAAAGTTACTCCTCTACCAAAAGCAAAGATCTGAGCGACCCAAGTGAGTACAGATCTGTATCAATCTTATCAACGGTGTCCAAACCACTTGAAAAGCATATACATAATCATTTACTTCAATTCCTGGAGAAAAACCACCTTCTTAGTACTGCACAATCAGCTTATCGGCCTAAACATTCGTGTCAGACAGCCTTAACTCTCATAACCCACAAATGGCTTACTGCCATAAATGAGTCCAAACTTTCGGGTGTAGTATTTCTAGATCTTAAAAAAGCCTTCGATCTCATTAACCACTCAATCTTATTAAAGAAGTTACCTTTATATCACATTGACTCAAATGCAGTCGCTTTTCTCTCGTCCTATCTCTTAGACAGAACGCAGAAAGTGTTCTTGAATGGTAAATACTCAGCGAAAGGACTGGTGACCCATGGTGTTCCTCAGGGATCCACCCTAGGACCGTTATTATTCAACATCTTTATAAATGACCTTCCACTGTCAATATCACACCCCGACACAAACTGTGAACTATTTGCTGACGATACATCATTACATGTATCTGATAAAAATGTTTCAACCGTGAGCGCTGTCCTCCAACATAGTATAGATGAAGTGTCAACTTGGTGTGAAGAAAATCATATGATTATTAGTATTCCTAAAACGAAAAGTATGTTGGTGACAACACGCCAAAAGCATCAACGTGGTTTGCAACCCCTTGAGCTGTCCCTTCACTCTCAGCCCATAGAGCAAGTGTCAAAACATCGTTTGTTAGGAGTGACAGTCGACGAACAGCTCAGCTGGGAGCCGCACATAGAAACTGCCTGTAAAACTATTTCAAAGAATCTATTTTTATTATCCAAATTAAGTCGTATAGTTGACATTGATGCTCGAAAACTATTCTTTAACGCACACATCAAGACACATTGTAATTATGCTTCCAATATCTGGGACGGCTGTGGAGACATTCATTTGAAAAAAATTAATTCCCTTTACCGGCGAGGTATTAAGCTTATTCTTCCTGGTTCGTCCCCTACTGATGAAAGACTGAAGGCCCTTAATATTCTACCACTCAGTAAACAATTGGAACTTAATAGATGCTTACTTGTGCAAAAAATTCTAAACGATGCCGCCCCTCCCTATCTCCGTGAGCTGTTTTCCCACACGAATAGAGAGAACACGAGGAACAGCTTACTCCATCTCCCAAAACCGAGAATCGACATCTTCAAATCTAGCATATCATTTTCCGGTGCTAAGTCATGGAATAACTTGCCCTCGCATTTAAAGTCTATTTCAAAGTTATCTATCTTCAGAGCTCGCGTCCATAAATATTTGCTGTCGATGTGAATGTCCTATTTTTCTGTTTAGTATGTTGTTCCAGCACAGCAGATTGCTGCAGATTATGTAATAGTTTGACTGTCTGCATTAACATGTCAGGTTCATACACGTACATATATTGTTTAATTATTTTTTTTATTATTTTTTTTTTCTGATGGTGGGGGGGGGGGGGGTATGGGTACTTATATATATTTTATCTTTTGCTGTATCGTCTTATGTATTTTTATATGTGTAGAGTAGCAGGACAGTTTGGAAAAAAAATAATAATAATAATACCGTTATTATATAGGCGCTTTTTCTCAATTTTGGGGAAATCGACTCAAAGCGCCGCGCCTGAAACCCAACACACACACTCACGAAACAAACGCGGATTTACGCCATTTAAGACAAACACAGTACAAGACAAACGAAGGGCCAGTCAGCTACTGAAGTTACAGAGATTTTTTTATCGCTTGTATTTGAAATTTTGTAAAGTGGCCTGAGACCGGTACCAAAGTGTGGGGGGTGGAAGAACCGGAGTACCCGGAGAAAGAACCCCCGACGTTCCGCCCGAATTAACGGAAGATAGGCATTGCTATGCCTAAAACTTTTTATCCTGAATAAAAACGTTTCATCATCATCATCATCATCTCTCTCTCTCTCTCTCTCTCTCTCTCTCTCTCTCTCTCTCTCTCTCTCTCTCTCTCTCTCTCTCTCTCTCTCTCTCTCTCTCTCTCTCTCTCTCTCTCTCTCTCTCTCTCTCTCTCTCTCTCTCTCTCTCTCTCTCTCTCTCTCTCTCCCCCACCACGCTTTTCGATTTTTCGGCCCCTGGAAGCAAGGTCTAGCGTCGGGGAGGCCTTTTGTATCAGGTTGAAGGTCCCAAACAAAACGTTGGACTCCCCCTCCCCCCAATCACCCCGCTCGAGGTAACTGATCCGCCCCTGGTGTTGGACGAAAGCGGTCAAGACAGAGCGATTGATTCAAATTTGTAACGGGAATGTTTTTTAGTTGTTGTTTTTACGACCGCTAAGGAAACTACTAGTGACATTCGAAAAGAATACGTCTTGGGAGCTTTACAAGGTAGCAATTCAGTGTTTGTTTGTTTTTAAGATTTGTGTAGGATAATCCAAATAACACGACTTGACTGCTTGCTGGGTTCTCAGATATGACCAGACTTGCTGTGTCGGTTGGTTAGTTCGGGTTTAACGTCCACAGCACCGAGGTGATCATGGACGGCCCTGACGGGCGGGTTATGGGGGACAGGGAAATCTATTGCCTATGGAGTACGACCTGAACACTGATCAACTCAGGCGCACTCCAACTGTGCCACTTTGATTTACCTGGACCTTTCAACGGACATGCTATGGAACAAATCCGTTTTTTTCCCCTGGATTGTGAGTCCAGCTACCGGGGCCGGGACGGGATTCGAACCCACGACCCGGCGATTCCCTTCGCTCTCCAGCTCCGACGTTTAACCGCCTGAGCTATTTCGGACTCACACTTGCTGTGTCCAAATTCCAACACTAAAAATTACAAGTAATTTCTAGTGGGTATGCACTGCCCTGCATGCACCTCCCGGCCATTTTCAAAGCACAATAATAATAATAATAATAATAATAATAATAATAATAATAATAATAATAATAATAATAATAATAATAATAATAATAGTATTAGTATTAGTATTGCGCAACTCAATTGGCGCAATTCCGTAAATCGGCTCAAGACGCGCGCTCACGTCGAACGTACGCATTCACTGTGAAGACAAACACAGGACGTTCTCGTCATGCGAGGACAAACACAGGACATTCTCGTCATGCGAGGACAAACACAGGACATTCTCGTCATGCGAGGACAAACACAGGACATTCTCGTCATGCGAGGACAAACACAGGACATTCTCGTCATGCGAGGACAAACACAGGACGTTCTCGTCATGCGAGGACAAACACAGGACATTCTCGTCATGCGAGGACAAACACAGGACATTCTCGTCATGCGAGGACAAACACAGGACATTCTCGTCATGCGAGGACAAACACAGGACATTCTCGTCATGCGAGGACAAACACAGGACATTCTAGTCATGCGAGGACAAACACAGGACATTCTTGTCATGCGAGGACAAACACAGGACATTCTCGTCATGCGAGGTTCAGTTCACTCATTAACAGTCATGATTTAAAATTTCGAAAATTGGCGATTGCTCACAAGTATTTGAAATGTCTAAAAGTGTCCTGAAACCTGTACCGAAACAGAAGGGGATGAAGAGCCGGAGGCCAGGGGAGAAAACCCTAATTGAAGGCGACACTTCCAAAGAGGAGGAAAAAAATCCCATTCCAGAACCCGGTATCGATCCTCGCACCCCAAGAATTGATGGCAGGCGCTTTACCCCGGCGCCACGGACTTCCCAACATTCTACGCAAGTAGATGCATGTCAAGCCAGCACTGATTTGCGTCATTTTTACTTTGACGTCACTCTCACTTGTATGTTACGTCAGTGTTTTGACGCAGAATAAGGTCGGCCTAAAGATGGGTGTGCAGGGATAGGGTTTTCACACAGCCGCCTGCTATCGGCCAAAATGTTCTTTGCCCTGGCAGCTCTCCGTCGAAGATGTCAACTGGAAAACCCGATCATAGCAGCTGGCTTGAAATGGGTTTCGGTGCGTACTCAGTACCTTCTGCTCCACTCTGTCCTCAATGTTCATCATCGTTTCCTCCTTTTCTCCCTCTGTATCTTCTTCTCCGCTTTCCTATTTCGGTTTTTGCACGGTATTCCGATTTGTTTTGAATGCGGAAAGGCTTAATGTTATCGTGGCTTCCAGTCTTAACCTATTTCAGCACACAGCCGTATTTCCCATGTGTGGAGGCGTCATGTAACGCGCTTCCTCCTGCACCACTTGCAGCAGATGGATCCATTGTGATAATTCAAGGGTAGTGCCATATTCGCTTGCCGAATGTTTAAATTCCAGTCTTATGACTGAGCTTATCTGTCATGAACTTTAGTTTTTCCATGTATCTGACCCCGCTTTTTCTCTGTTGCTCTCTGAGCCCCCCTCCCCCAACCTCCTCCCACAACCTCCCCACCCCCATCTCCACCTCCACCACACCTACCTAAACCATATTATGCTTCTTTTCTCTCCCCATGCTGGGCTTGGCAAACATTGTCCCGCGTGCATCAGGATAGTTTACTGTTTGAAAGTCTCGCAGATCGCAAGTAAACATGAGGATGATGACGATAATGATGATATTTTCCTGCGTGTGACAGGATATTTTAGCAATCGCGGAGTGCAGGATCAGTCAGATGAACGGGCGCCATCCAGCTTGTGGACAACTCGGGAATCCAATTCTCCCTACCCACGCCGGGCCACGGATGTCAACAACGAACGGTAACGCACACTGTTACTGCAGAAAGACAAAACGCAACACGCAACGTCCAAGTGCACGCAACATCCAAATCCACGCAGCATCAAAATACACGCATCATTCAAATACACGTAAGATCCATATGACGCAACATCCACATGCAGGAGGCTTAGAAAAGCAAGCCACAGTTTGGCACAGGAGCAGCACGCTTCAGCAGGGAGCGTTTGTGATGGAGGTGCTTCCTACAGTTGGAAGGGCTTTTCATCCAGATGATTCCTGCTGTCGGTGGTGTTTTTTATCGTGTTTATTCCGCTGGTATCTGTAGAACTTTTTATCGTGTTTATTCCGCTGGTGTCTGTAGAACTTTTTATCGTGTTTATTCCACTAGTGTCTGTAGAACTTTTTATCGTGTTTATTCCACTAGTGTCTGTAGAACTTTTTATCGTGTTTATTCCGCTAGTGTCTGTAGAACGTTTTATCGTGTTTATTCCGCTGGTGTCTGTAGAACTTTTTATCGAGATGATTCCTGCTGTCGGTAGCGCTTTATGTCGAGAGCGTTACCTACCTCCCATGGGCGAAGGGGAGCTGGTGAACGCTGGAAACACGAACGGTGTGACTTTGTTTTTGTGTGCAGTCGTCTCGTGTTCAATACGGTCTCACGACTGTACGGCTTCCCCCCGAGATACCTGCCAAAGGCAGAACACTTCACCTACAGTCAGGACTCCCCGCGGGTCTCTCTCAACCACGCCCCTTCCGGCCTCATCCAACCCAGGTACCGTCACACGATTTTCACAGGGGCATGGCCAACTTTCACAAAATATGAGCACAAGAAAATCCAGTGGGGTAGGGGTGGGGGATGGTGGTTCCTACTCCACTCTCCTACCCTCAAAAAGTGCTTTGCTATTAGGGAGGGCCAGGGAGTAGGGTTGGCGGAAACACGTACAGAGGAAATGAACTGAAGGAGTAGTTTCAATTACTAATTCTAGTGGTTACAGCCAATCACGCCCTACGTATTGGTTCACGTGACCAACTACAACTAACAGTAATTATTAGGACCTATGTGATAACTCGGACCACTCAGAGCGAGAGTAATTCTGAATACACCCTCAGTCAATAAACTTGGCAAACTGTTTTGATATAAGTACACGCATCTCTGTTTAAAATATTAAAAAAATCACTGAAGTTAGATGTTGGCGGATTGGCCTTTCTTCTGGGTCAGATGATGACCTCACGCTGTGTTCTGATGGCCAGCCTAGCGTCAGAAAAAAAAAAAAAAAAAACCTCCCGGATGTTACGCGAAAATTGCATCCTGCTGCAATGGCCCCAATGACAGGTTAGCGTTGACACCTAGGTGGTCAGTATTACAATACTGCTGGTGCTAATGATTACACCTAGTAACAACTAGTCACTGTTACGATTGTGGTTGTGTTATCCTGTGAGAGCGTGCGTGTGTTGATCGTAGGTAACGATCCGATTTTTTTTTTTTTTGGAGCTATCACGGTTACGATTCACGTGCCTTTTTAGTAAGATTTTCTTTTGTTCGTGAGTAGAGCCGTTTTCGTTTTATTAAGTTTAGTTCGGAACGTTCTAGAAGGGTCGCACTGTCTGGTGGCCTCGTACGTGTCACGTCGGTTAATTGGCTACACTTCGCGACATTTCGCTACTTTTTGTTTTCCTGTGCGCGTGAAGTGAGCAGCCTTTATTTTGTTTTGGGAATGTTCTCGTACCTTTTAGAGCTATCATGGAACGTGGTGATAGGGATACCATACTTTTATGTGTCTTCATTATATGCTAGAATTTAGAGCTGAAGTAAGCAGCCGAGTTTTTGTAGCCTGTTATAGTTTTTCTGGAAAGTTCATGTTAATGAGCTTCGGCTGCGTGTTTCGTTCTGATTGGTTGCGTAGTATGATTTCCGTAGAAGATTCTGGATTTTCGTATTATATATAAGGAGGGCGCTAGGAAAGCCCGTTCGTACATTGTCTTGCTTTGTCAGTTGTAGAGACACGTAGTTTATTGGGAGAGACGCTGTGTATGAGAAACTTTGTGTCGCAGTGTGGACATTGCAGAAGAGACTTTGTATCAGTAGTTTGTGCATTTGAAAGTGCATTGCTGTATGGATATCGCATCACTGAATTAAATATTGTTGGAACTGTTACTCCAGTATTGTCTACATCCTTAAGCCACGTGTGACGGATTGCAGCTGAACGAGGTTTATTTTAAAGAACTCTACGTGTGTGTGTCTAGTGTGTTTATCATACTTCGACTACAACTCCACCACGTAACAGTCACATGCTACCGATAAGTGAGCTGTGATTGTCCCTAATTACTACTAGTTGTAATTGATTACGCCTTGTATTAATTCCTTACAACCTGCTATTTTCTTAAACTTCTAAAAAGAAAAACAAGTGTAATGTTTGATATCATGTACTTCACCAAAATGGCCGACATCAGACGAAGGACTGTATTTTAACTCATTCGAGACGCACCGCCTCCGGATACGCGGCATAAGCCGCGTATCCGGAGGCGGCACGCCTCGAATGAGTTAAACCCTGAAGTCATCCCAAGTCACAATGATCGATGGAAATGCAACGCTTTCAACACCAGTCCTAATCGCCTCCCAATGCCTAAACAGAAGCCGAAATAGCGGTCGTTTGCAAATTAAAACACTGTGTAAGCTTGTGAAAGACAGTGGTAGTTTCTGTGAGTAGGTACCATTGTTTGGATTCGACATCAACAACATATCACCAGGCACGTCTGGGTTGTGTCTCGACGCTGGGGGCAGGTTTTGACGAACCGTAGCATGCGGCAACACGATGCCGTCAGTGAAACATTGTTTATGAGCATGCACTTCACAGTGGTTACCACACTCACTGGGTTTACTTGTGTCTGGTGTCATTGTGTAGGTAAGCGACAGCACAAATCTAAACACTATCACATTAACCCCTCCAATGCCGAGAAAACGTGAAAGCCATCCAGCTGCAAGAGACATAGATCCTCATCAGCCGCCGCGACTGCGGTAAGTTCGTGCGACTGCGGTAAGTTAGTGCGACTGCGGTAAGTTAGTGCGACTGCGGTAAGTGAGTGCGACTGCGGTAAGTTAGTGCGACTGCGGTAAGTTAGTGCGACTGCGGTAAGTTAGTGCGACTGCGGTAAGTGAGTGCGACTGCGGTAAGTTAGTGCGACTGCGGTAAGTTAGTGCAACTGCGGTAAGTTAGTGCGACTGCGGTAAGTGAGTGCGACTGCGGTAAGTTAGTGCGACTGCGGTAAGTTAGTGCAACTGGGGTAAGTGAGTGCGACTGCGGTAAGTTCGTGCGACTGCGGTAAGTGAGTGCGACTGCGGTAAGTTAGTGCGACTGCGGTAAGTGAGTGCGACTGCGGTAAGTTAGTGCGACTGCGGTAAGTTCGTGCGACTGCGGTAAGTTAGTGCGACTGCGGTAAGTTAGTGCGACTGCGGTAAGTGAGTGCGACTGCGGTAAGTTAGTGCGACTGCGGTAAGTTAGTGCGACTGCGGTAAGTTAGTGCGACTGCCGTAAGTGAGTGCGACTGCGGTAAGTTAGTGCGACTGCGGTAAGTTAGTGCGACTGCGGTAAGTTAGTGCGACTGCCGTAAGTGAGTGCGACTGCGGTAAGTTAGTGCGACTGCGGTAAGTTAGTGCAACTGCCGTAAGTGAGTGCGACTGCGGTAAGTTAGTGCGACTGCGGTAAGTTAGTGCGACTGCGGTAAGTTAGTGCGACTGCCGTAAGTGAGTGCGACTGCGGTAAGTTAGTGCGACTGCGGGGGCTCATGAGGATCTATGTCTCTTGCTGAGAGCAATTCGTATCTATTCTCCAATGTACGCCAGTTCAATTTAATTCAGTTCAATTCAGTTTATTCGTGTTGGCGCATTTGACAGTGAAGATTACAAAACACACACACACACACACACACACACACACACACACACACACACACACACAACAACAACAACAACAACAACAACAAAAACAAAGTGATTGTATGTTAGTTTTGCATTATTAGTGGCAGTATTGTAATTGTTTACTTCAGCTGCACATTTTCCTCCATTTTATGACAATTTCACCCTATCTGTATTCTAAATAAACAATTTTAAGCATGATCCGCTGTGGTGGATGGGCACCCCGTACGCACAAAATTGCCCTGTAAAGATCTGGTTCACGAAATCAGCACAGAAAGTTATGGGCGCACGCGAAATTGACATTTGTATTCTTTCATCTGTCGTGCAGTGACATGGTTTTAATCCATTGTGACGACCGCCACTCTGGTGTGATGTATTGCATTATTACGTCATCGTGGAGAAACAAATGGTCTGGCAGTCCACAAACATTCACGTCACATTACCAAATATTACGTAAATATCTGTGCAACAACAACAACAAAACAACAACCAACAATAAAAATGATGTAGGTTGTGTTGCTGTCTCGGCGTGTGCCTAAAACCAACTCACATCGGATTACTGACTATGCAATAAAGTATGTAAGAAATAGCCTCTTACGTCGATGTTTATGTGATAGTAAGAATGTCACTCGAGTGGTTTAAAGCCTTATCCTACGAGCTTTCGCTCGTAGGATAAGGCTTTAAACCACTCGAGTGACATTCTCAGTATCACCCAAACACCGATGGAAGAGTCTGTCTGTATACGCACTTGACGAGTCATCAGCGTGACGCCACCACTTTGTGTGACAGGTACTCGGAGAAAGCGGAGGAGTCCGTGGACATGTCGGACAGCAGGAGTGCCAGACAGGACAAAGCCCGTCGGACGAGTAAGGAGTACACCAACAGGTAGGAACATGCTGCAGCAGACAGCCTCAGTAAAAAAACATCGCACTCATTGGGCCGACGGCCATATTTCCCATCTTTTTGAGGCGTCATCAAACGACTATGCACGCAGGAGATGGATCGACCATGATAATTCAAGGGTAGTGCCAGATTAGCTTGGCGCCGATAACACTCGTTATTAACGTTTAAAGAACATAGGTATAAAATAGTATTTTTGTGATTTGGCAAAATAGTCTCTTTGTCTGCGTCCTTAAAACCAAGTGCGTGTTTGAAAGGTTGCCAACAGCCCCGGATCTGGAAAGGGCAGCCGTTTCCGCAACGAACAGTCCAACGGAGACTGACCTGCACTCGCGGGGTTGGATTATACACCGTCACACAAAATGTTGCCTCATGTGATACCATATGTTCTTCAAACTCGTGTACGGTCATTAGCACTGAGAACAGGAAAGCCACGCAGGGAATCAAATGGCATTTTTTTTAGCATTGTCAACATTCTGGAAAGGGTTTCCGATTCCATAATAGAGCAGCCAAGCTCTGCGTTTTCAGATCGTCTATTAAAAATGACTGTATAAGGCATTCTTAATTGGCTCACTTGCGAGCAGAAGTGAGTCAATGTTCTGGGCCAGTGGTCGTCCGTCCGACATCCGTTCGCTGTCGTCCGTGGTAAACTTTAACGTTGGCATTTGCTCAGAGACTATTCAAGCCACAGTCTTCAAACTTGGCCCAAGGATACTGTGTGGCAAGACCTTTCTAAACATACCCATTTGAATGACCTTTCACAAAGGTCAAGGTCACAGGGGATCCGGAAATAGGTCATAAATTGCTATGTTTTGACATTATTTTTTCTCAAATACTATTCACAACTTCAAAACCAAACTTGGTACAAAGATACCTGATGGTAAGACCTTTCTACACGTACTAATTTGGTTGATCCCTTTAAAAGGTCAAGGGTCACACGACTATAAGAAATAGGTAAAAAAAATAGCCATATTTTGACAAAATATGTTTTTTCTCAAATACTATGTACAACTTCAAACCTAAACTTGCTACAGAAATACCTAATGGTAAGAACTATCTATGCATACTAATTTGGATGACCCCTCGGAAAGGTCACTGGTCACAAAACTCAGGAAAGAGGTCCAAAAATAACCGTATTTTGCCAAATAAAGATGTTCTTTCTCAAATACTATTGACAACCTCAAAGCCAAACTTACTACAGAGATACCTTATGTGAAGACCTTTCTACGCACACTAATTTGGTTGATCCCTCGGAAAGGTCAAGGGTCACAAAAGCTCAGGAAATAGGTCAAAAATAGCCATATTTTGACAAAAGATGTTCTTTTCCAAAAACTATTCACAACTTCAAATCCAAATTTGGTACAGAGATACCTGATGGTAAGACCTATCTATGCTTAGTAATTTGGATGAGCCCTCGGAAAGGTCAAGGGTCACAAGTGGCCGGCAAATGTGTGTAACATGCCAAATTTTTTTTTATAAAATTGTAGGTATTATCAACATTCTTGCAAAATTTTCAATCAAATTTGGCACAAAGGTATTGCTGATGATGAGACATATCTATGCATACTAATTTAGTCGACACATCGCAAAGGTCAAGGGTTGCGTGGGGGAGGGGGGTCAGATGTGTGAAAAAAATGCTTACATTTTGAGAAAACATGGATTTTGCTGGTGCAGAAGCCAGCTCTTTACTTATTGTCACAAAGGTCACACATACGTAAATAAGTCATACACGTGAGCCACAATGGCTTTGCCTTTCTTGTTTTGTAAATAGGCCCACAATATTCATTGTGTGTAGCTTGAAACTGTCCTGGGATGACATATTCCATTATGATTTGTTAATTTGCAACACAGTTTTATGAGATAATTGTAAAATCAGTATGTGGATACATGCCCGTGCTAGCTCTTTCAAAAATAATGTAACAGCGTGCCAATTTAGCCAGCCTAAGCCACCAAGAACGCGAAAATAATGGGATAGAATTATGCATTTCCTTTGCAAATTACAAGGCTACGCTTCCTTGAGGACTGCCCGCGGATGTGATGACGAGAGAGGGCTTGAAGTGGTTCACTCTAACATACTGCGTGTTTTTTACCAGAAAGTGTAAGATCGCACGCAACATCCCAATGCAACATCCACATACACGCAACGTGCAACTGCAGGCAACACCAAGATGCAGATTCCTGTTGTCGGTAGCGCTTTTTGTCGAGGTGATTCCTGCATGAATAACAACACCCTGACATCTTGCAGGAATAACAACACCCTGACATCCTGCAGGAATAAAAACAGCCTGACATCCTGCAGGAATAACAACACCCTGACATCCTGCACGAATAACAACACCCTGACATCCTGCAGGAATAACAACACCCTGACGTCCTGCAGGGATAACAACACCCTGACATCCTGCAGGAATAACAACACTCTGACGTTCTGCAGAAATAACAACACCCTAACATCCTGCAGGAATAACAACACCCTGACATCCTGCAGGAATAACAACACCCTGACATCCTGCAGGAATAACAACACCCTGACATCCTGCAGGAATAACAACACCCTGACGTCCTGCAGGAATAACAACACCCTGACATCCTGCAGGAATAACAACACCCTGACGTCCTGCAGGAATAACAACACCCTGACGTCCTGCAGGAATAACAACACCCTGACGTCCTGCAAGAATAACAACACCCTGACATCCTGCAGGAATAACAACAGCCTGACATCCTGCAGGAATAACAACACCCTGACGTCCTGCAGGAATAACAACACCCTGACATCCTGCAGGAATAACAACACCCTGACATCCTGCAGGAATAACAACACCCTGACATCCTACAGGAATAACAACACCCTGACATCTTGCAGGAATAACAACATCCTGACATCCTGCAGGAATAACAACACCCTGACATCCTGCAGGAATAACAACACCCTGAAATCCTGCAGGAATAACAACACCCTGACATCCTGCAGGAATAACAACACCCTGACATCTTACAGGAATAACAACACCCTGATATCCTGCAGGAATAACAACACCCTGACATCCTACAGGAATAACAACACCCTGACATCCTGCAGGAATAACAACACCCTGACATCCTACAGGAATAACAACACCCTGACATCCTGCAGGAATAACAACACCCTGACATCCTACAGGAATAACAACACCCTGACATCCTGCAGGAATAACAACACCCTGACATCCTGCAGGAATAACAACACCCTGACATCCTGCAGGAATCACCTCGACAAAACGCGCTGCCGACGGCCAACGGGCAAAGTGGACTCGCATAACGTTGATCTAACTCACGATCTTTGTTTCTCTGTGTAGCCATCACGTGGTCAATATGGACGGACCAATGGCGGATCTCAAGCACGCGCCATCCAGCTTCGTCCAACCCAGGTATCACCACAGTAACGTAGGCAGGTGTTTCGGGAAGATGTGGCCAACTTTCCCCAAAAATTAAGCGGTGTTGCAGGGGCGGTTTCTACTCCACTCTCTTAGCTTGCTATTAGTTAGGACCAGGGGTATGGTGGTCGGAGGGCCAGGGTATGGTGGTCGGAAGGCCAGGGTATGGTGGTCGGAGGGCCAGGGGTATGGTGGTCGGAGTGCCAGGGGTATGGTGGTCGGAGGACCAGGGGTATGGTGGTCGGAGGACCAGGGGTATGGTGGTCGGAGGGCCAGGGTATGGTGGTCGGACACGGCCACAGAAAAATTAACTCCGAGGCCTAATTCCTTGCTACCGGGACTGGCTTCAGTTACTATTGGTAGTAGATACAGCCAATCGCTGCCTGCGTATCGGCACACGTGACCAATTGCAACCAGCGGCAACTATGACCTAGGTGGTCATTCGGACCAATCACCGCTAGGGAATTCTGCATACACGCTCAGTTCATAAACCTGGTGAACTGTCTTGATGCCAGTCCATGTCCGTCACCACCAGGAGTACTTACAATGGCAATTAGTCACGCCTGGTGGTAATCATTACGCCTATGGTTTCATTTAATTCCTTAACCCAAATTCAGCCCTGGCGCTCTACAGCAGGAGATAGGTCGACCATGATAATTTAAGGGTAGTGCCAGATTAGCTTGGCGCCTGTCGGCGCCAAGCTAATCTGGCACTGCCCTTGAATTATCATGGTCGATCCATCTCCTGCAACAGGTGCATGGTCATTAGATGACGCCTCCAAAATTTGAGAAATACGTGCGCCGGTCTGAATGAGTTCACCCTGTGGTGGCTGTCGGTAGCGCTGTTTGTGGCGATGCTTCCTGTAAACATACCGATTTCACAGATCTTCCTCAAAGGTCAAGGTCGCAGGGGATCAGGAAATAGGTTTATAAAAACGCCATCTTTCACAAAATCGATTTTGTTTTTCGCAAATACTATGCACAGCTTCATAACCACAATGAGTACAGAGATACCTGATGGTAAGATCGTCCTATGCATAATAAAATGGATGACCCCTCGAAAAGGTCAAGGGTCATAATAGATTAGAAGATAGGTCACAAATTGCTCGTTTCATGACCCAAAAAGTTTTTTTTTTTTTTCTCTCAAATACTATTCACGGCTTCCATCTCAAACATGGTACAGAGACCTTTCTATGCATGCAAATTTAGATGATCCCGTGGAAAGGTCAAGGGCCACGAGATCTGCAAATGATGTGTAAAACTTCTTATTTTATCGGTAGAGTTTTTTTTTCTCTGGATTTTTGCGAATTTTTTATCCAAATTTGGCTGAAAGGTCCTGGTGATAAAATCTTTCTATGCATACTAACTTGGTGTATTGCTCGCAAAGGTCAAGGGTCATGGGAGGTGGAGAAAAAAGAAAACGCATCAATTTTAACATGGATTTCGCAGGTACAAAGGCCAACCCTTTCCTTATATGTCAGAACAATTACTTATTTCAATGACCTGTCGAAAAAGGGCAAGGCCACACAGGTCAGATTAATTATGTGGATCGGTCATGCACGTGAGCCTTAAAGGATTTAGCCATTCTTGTTCTTTAGTGCCTGTACATTTGAACCGCAAAGTCACTGTCAGGTTTTACAGCGGTTGGAGTAACATTTCCTCATACCGCAATATGCAACAAATGCAACACAAGAGGCATAGATCCTCATGAGCTCCCGCAGTCGCGGGGGCACATGAGGATCTATGCCTGCCGTGCTTAGAGAATAGGAGTCGGGTGGGTTACGGAAAACCTTTCACCCGAGGGTAGTATTTCTTGGGCGCGTGTGTTTGCCAGCGCCTCGCACACACCTCATAATGCCCTCCAATGCGCAAATAGTGAGTGTTGTGGCAGTGCGTGATGTTGCACCTCAGTCATTCAGTAGTGGAGCATGTCGGCATGTTTATGCCGTTAGCTGGCAAAGTCCGGCAGTCCGTCTGT
The DNA here is from genome assembly GCA_036245525.1 of Semisulcospira habei. Lineage (NCBI taxonomy): Eukaryota > Metazoa > Mollusca > Gastropoda > Semisulcospiridae > Semisulcospira > Semisulcospira habei. The sequence goes on along the minus strand of BTPG01000002.1, from coordinate 474,046 downwards.
GAGAGAAGTCAGATTCTCATTGTTGTGCAATGCAAATCTCACAGCGATACAACCGTCAGCGTGGCACACCGACACATTGCGTCATACGCTGTCGTCACGCGAGCACACCGACCCATTACGTCATACGCTGTCGTCACGTGAGCACACCGACCCATTGCGTCATACGCTGTCGTCACGCGAGCACACCGACCCATTGCGTCATACGCTGTCGTCACGCGAGCACACCGACCCATTGCGTCATACGCTGTCGTCACGCGAGCACACCGACCCATTGCGTCATACGCTTTCGTCACGCGAGCACACCGACCCATTGCGTCATACGCTGCGCTGTCGTCACGCGAGCACACCGACCCATTGCGTCATACGTTTTCGTCACGCGAGCACACCGACCCATTGCGTCATACGCTGTCGTCACGCGAGCACACCGACCCATTGCGTCATACGCTGTCGTCACGCGAGCACACCGACCCATTGCGTCATACGCTGTCGTCACGCGAGCACACCGACCCATTACGTCATACGCTGTCATCACGCGCGCACACCGACCCATTACGTCATACGCTGTCGTCACGCGCGCACAAACTGTCAGTTAATCCGTTCAGTGCCGAGACAATTTGAACACACTCAAGTGCAAGAGGTATATATCTTCATGATCCCCCGCAACCTCGGGGGCTCATGAGGATTTGTGCTCTTGCTGTACACTACGTTAAAATCTATGTTCCCAGGACCGGGCTAGGGGCTTGTTGATGTCGAATTGACGAAGACGGCGGAGAAACAGTTCCCGTCAACGGCCGCTGAACGGGTACAAGCTGAGACTCGGTCGTTTTGTTCCGACCTGCACGTGCTGTTAAAATACCCAGCTAGGGCCCTGAGCTCACACACTGACTTTGCGGAATTTAAACTCCGTCCTCCCACGGCCTTTATAAATGAGGCAGGCAGCAGCTTCGTAGTGCAGTCTAATGCAGACCGTGCACCGAGCCTGAGAGACACTGAAGTCACGACTGAGGGAACTCCTGTCTGCTTAACCTAGGCGTGTACCGGCACCAATCCTGCAGCACACGATACTTACACATAACCAGCCGGAACATCTGAGAGCCACACTGCCTGCATCTGTATTCCCCTACAGCGGTTGTCCCAGCCCTGTTCCACAGGTGCATGTAAAGTGCGGCTGTCAACTGCATCGTCCAGTGATTTGTCAGTGGCATCTGCTACAGGGCAAGTTCTCAGTTTGTAGGCCTACGTAAGGCTGATAGGCGTTCACTTGTGATTGCAGTGTATCTCATGTTCTTTGCGCGCTGCATTTGACTCGGTAGCAAGCAGTTGGACCGACTTGGAATCGCTTGGGTCCTGGACAGGTTTTCATACACACTTGCGGGACGGAACAAAAAACACTGAACCCCCAGCTTTCAAAATCGGGTCGACAAATTTTGCAGCGAAAGTTAAAAGCCACAGGTGAAACTGATCTCGACCTGCTTTCAGCTCACGTGCAAATGACGTCGACATTATTGTGTTGTGACGACTGGTGCTCTGGGAGCATGTTTATATATTGTTACGCTTGTAGACAAAGTCATTGTGTTGCCAGTCAGGCTAAAGCTAACACCCTAGAGCTACTTTGGGCATGATTCCTTGATCTGACCCTCGCGGCGACAAGAACCGTCGGCACTGCCTAAAGCTAGGTTCCCTAAGCACCAGTCCGATACAAATACGATCTGAACCCGATGCGATGATGCAATTTTCTGTCTAAAAAATTGCATCATTTTCGTTCGAAGACGGATGCGAATTCGTTTATCGCATCAGGCATATAGAAACACACAAACATAAAAAGGACTTGCACGATTTTTTTCTGTTTCGGACCCGTTTCGGATTGGGGTCGGTTTTGTACCAGATTGGTGTGTATGGGTAGCCGCCTTGTTGTGTACCAGATTGGTGTGTATGGGTAGCCGCCTTGTTGTGTACCAGATTGGTGTGTATGGGTAGCCGCCTTGTTGTGTACCAGATTGGTGTTATGGGTAGCCGCCTTGTTGTGTACCAGATTGGTGTGTATGGGTAGCCGCCTTGTTGTGTACCAGATTGGTGTGTATGGGTAGCCGCCTTGTTGTGTACCAGATTGGTGTGTATGGGTAGCCGCCTTGTTGTGTACCAGATTGGTGTGTATGGGTAGCCGCCTTGTTGTGTACCAGATTGGTGTGTATGGGTAGCCGCCTTGTTGTGTACCAGATTGGTGTGTATGGGTAGCCGCCTTGAAGCTACCTTTCCATAAGCACGAGTCCGATACGAACACGATCCCAACCCGATGCGGTGATGCAATTTTCTTTCAAAAATTGCGTCATTTTCGTTCGAAGACGGATGCGAATTCGTGTGCCGCATCGGGCATACGGAAACACACGAACATGAAAACCACTTGCACGAACTTTTATGATTCGGTGCCTTTTCGTATTCGGATCGGGTTTGTATGGGATTCGTGTGTATGGGTCCGCGCCTTTACTCGTCAAACGGTAGCGGTTTTTGTCACGATGATTCCTGCAGAAAGCATCGTGACAAAAAAAAAAAAAAAAAAAAAAAAAAAAAAACTGCTGCCGACAGCCAAAGGGTTGACAATGTTCCTGGCGACACTTCAGCATGACGCGAGCACCTTTGTGTGGCAGGTACTCGGAGGACGTGGACGAGTCGGTGCACATGTCGGATTTCGACAACGCAATCTCCAGTCAAGACAAGCCCTGTCCTAACAGTAAAGAGACCAAGAGGTAAGGCGGAGCCGGAGCAGACAGTCTCAGCATGGCGCATCGCACCCCAGTGAGCAAAGGCCATCGGGCCGACATCGGTCGCCGTTGGCCCGCGCACGGCCGTGCGCGGGCCAACGGCGACCGACGTCGGCCCGATGGCCTTTTACGCGTTGGGACCCTTAAATGAAACACTGTGACAAAGATCGTTAGCACGTCCGCTGGCTGACGACAGCAACATGACGTCATTATATGCGTCACGTTACGACAGTGTTCTGTCTAATACTGTCATGACGCGAAACTAATGACGTCGTTTTGTATATAACACAGTCAAAGCTGGTAATGACGTCTTTTGTACAGAAAACTGGCATGACGCGAAGCTTATAATTACGTCATTTTGCTGCGCACTTCCGGGACTTTTGGTACTTTTTGTGTCGGTTCTCCTTAGATAGTCCCATGGTACCTCTTACACCGCAGCTGGTGGGAACGCTCCACTGATTTTCAAAATGGGCACAGTTCGCGTTACTGGCGGCGAAAACTTAGGGCGTCGGCGAACGGGAGATTGGTTACACTTGAAAATACGTATAACTTGTAAAATAACCACATTTTGTCAGTGACTTTTTCAGCTGCAGATAAAACATTGATAGTTACCTTGTACAATGTGAGAATAATTTGCAACGAAATCGGATAAATAGGTGTGATTTGAGGTGTTTGAAATCAGTAGCGAACACAAAGTGTGTCTCGGACAGCAATACATAGCCAGTAACTCCTAATCTACACGGAGTTTTGGAAACGTAACGTCAAATCCTTCTAGTCTCACACCATCGCTATCAGATTTAATCTGAATCGTACATGCAGAAGAACAGAGAATACGTTTATCAAAGATCAAAATAAATACATTTTGCCCACATTGTAAACGCCGATAACACTGCAACCACTCGGTATTATTTCCCCAAACAAAAGCTTAATGAAGACAGTATTGCTCCTACTGCTCATCACTCTGGTTAGCCACGGAGACATTAATCCATTCAGCCCTGACGCACTACAGCAGGAGATGGATCGACCATGATAATTCAAGGGTAGTGCCAGATTAGCTTGGCATCATGGTGTCGGTAATTGCGTGTTGTCGTCAAGTGGACTAGACAGCAGACGTATGGAAGTAAGGTCAGAGCATTGTTTTCAGGTTTGTAATGTGAATTACAAGCACTGGATCAGTAGTTATTCATCTCGAAAGTGACAAGTCTTTAAATAATGGCTGAAATTCGGATGCTTGGAAAACAGCATTTCTACATGTCGGTCTGCGGCTGTCTCTTCTATTTCAGTGTGACATATCTGGCATTTGTCAAATGACACGTGGTCTCGCTGGCAAACACGGGCACTCTTCATCAGCATGTCCGTCTCGCTGGCAAAACACGCTGGCACTCTGCATCAGCATGTCTGTCTCGCTGGCAAACACTGGCACTCTGCATCAGCATGTCTGTCTCGCTGGCAAACACTGGCACTCTTGATCAGCATGTCTGTCTCGCTAGCAAACACTGGCACTCTTCATCAGCATGTCTGTCTCGCTGGCAAACACTGGCACTCTTCATCAGCATGTCTGTCTCGCTGGCAAACACTGGCACTCTTCATCAGCATGTCTGTCTAGCTGGCAAACACTGGCACTCTGCATCAGCCTGTCTGTCTCGCTGGCAAACACTGGCACTCTGCTTCAGCATGTCTGTCTCGCTGGCAAACACTGGCACTCTGCATCAGCCTGTCTGCCTCGCTGGCAAACACTGGCACTCGGCATCAGCATGTCTGTCTCGCTGGCAAACACTGGCACTCGGCATCAGCATGTCTGTCTCGCTGGCAAACACTGGCACTCGGCAACAGCCTGTCTGTCTCGCTGGCAAACACTGGCACTCGGCATCAGCATGTCTGTCTCGCTGGCAAACACTGGCACTCTTCATCAGCATGTCTGTCTCGCTAGCAAACACTGGCACTCTTCATCAGCATGTCTGTCTCGCTAGCAAACACTGGCACTCTTCATCAGCATGTCTGTCTCGCTGGCAAACACTGGCACTCTTCATCAGCATGTTTGTCTCGCTGGCAAACACTGGCACTCTTCATCAGCATGTCTGTCTCGCTGGCAAACACTGGCACTCTTCATCAGCATGTCTGTCTAGCTGGCAAACACTGGCACTCTGCTTCAGCCTGTCTGTCTCGCTGGCAAACACTGGCACTCTGCTTCAGCCTGTCTGTCTCGCTGGCAAACACTGGCACTCTGCATCAGCCTGTCTGCCTCGCTGGCAAACACTGGCACTCGGCATCAGCATGTCTGTCTCGCTGGCAAACACTGGCACTCGGCATCAGCATGTCTGTCTCGCTGGCAAACACTGGCACTCGGCATCAGCCTGTCTGTCTCGCTGGCAAACACTGGCACTCGGCATCAGCATGTCTGTCTCGCTGGCAAACACTGGCACTCTTGATCAGCATGTCTGTCTCGCTAGCAAACACTGGCACTCTTCATCAGCATGTCTGTCTCGCTAGCAAACACTGGCACTCTTCATCAGCATGTCTGTCTCGCTGGCAAACACTGGCACTCTGCATCAGCCCCTTCTGTCTCGCTGGCAAACACTGGCACTCGGCATCAGCATGTCTGTCTCGCTGGCAAACACTGGCACTCGGCATAAGCATGTCTGTCTCGCTGGCAAACACTGGCACTCGGCATCAGCCTGTCTGTCTCGCTGGCAAACACTGGCACTCTGCATCAGCGTGTCTGTCTCGCTGGCAAACACTGGCACTCTGCATCAGCCTGTCTGTCTCGCTGGCAAACACTGGCACTCTGCATCAGCCTGTCTGTCTCGCTGGCACTCTGCATCAGCATGTCTGATCCTCGGTGTGCAAACTATACACGTGCTAATGGACAGACTCTGAAAACCGACAGTGACGTTAGTTCAAGTCGCGGCAGATCGAACAGTAGCAGAAGGAGAACAAATTGCTATTTGTTCATGATTATCAGACTAAGGATCTCAGCCACATTGGAAATCGTTGTTTGGAGTTGATCAACAAGAAGAAAATTAGCTTACTGACTGTGCATCAGCTGTCAGACTTATTGCTGCTTGTAATCAAGTGCCTGTGGTGCTCATTAGGACAGTTCTTGACTAAATTCCTTGACGGTCTCTAAAAGTACTGATAATAGATGACCATACTGCCAAATACCAGCCTCCCAAGAGTACAGTTAAGGCTAGGAGAGCATTTCAAACATTTCCCAATCGCAGTCATTGAAAACACGTGAGTCGCGCACTGCTAAGGGCCGCGTATATGGAAAAGCAGTCAGCTGAATACACAATTCAAGGCTGTTTACGTGCAACGTCGCGATCGAGCGCACTGCAGCATGGTTAGAATCGTGCACGATGTCCTTGGTACGTTGCAAACTAACTGCCCGAGACGCGTCAGGGGAATCTGGGGGCCAGGCGCAATCAGCAGAACAACTGCCCGAGACGCGTCAGGGGAATCTGGGGGCCAGGCGCAATCAGCAGACAACTGCCCGAGACGCGTCAGAGGAATCTGGGGGCCAGGCGCAATCAGCAGAACAACTGCCCGAGACGCGTCAGGGGAATCTGGGGGCCAGGCGCAATCAGCAGACAACAACTGCCCGAGACGCGTCAGGGGAATCTGGGGACCAGGCGCAATCAGCAGACAACAACTGCCCGAGACGCGTCAGGGGAATCTGGGGACCAGGCGCAATCAGCAGACAACAACTGCCCGAGACGCGTCAGGGGAATCTGGGGGCCAGGCGCAATCAGCAAAACAACTGCCCGAGACGCGTCAGGGGAATCTGGGGGCCAGGCGCAATCAGCAGAACAACTGCCCGACACGCGTCAGGGGAATCTGGGGGCCAGGCGCAATCAGCAGAACAACTGCCCGAGACGCGTCAGGGGAATCTGGGGGCCAGGCACAATCAGCAGAACAACTGCCCGAGACGCGTCAGGGGAATCTGGGGGCCAGGCGCAATCAGCAGAAAAACTGCTCACGACAGCAACACAGTAAGCAAACCCCTCCGGCAGTGTGTGTGTGCCTGTCCTGTCGGCAGTGTGTGTGCCTGTCCCTCCGGCAGTGTGTGTGCCTGTCCTGTCGGCAGTGTGTGTGCCTGTCCTGCCGGCAGTGTGTGTGCCTGTCCCTCCGGCAGTGTGTGTGCCTGTCCTGCCGGCAGTGTGTGTGCCTGTCCTGCCAGCGGTGTGTGTGCCTGCCCTGCCGGCAGTGTGTGTGCCTGCCCTGGCGGCGGGGTGTGTGCCTGCCCTGCCGGCGGTGTGTGTGTGCCTGCCCTGCCGGCGGTGTGTGTGCCTGCCCTGCCGGCGGTGTGTGTGCCTGTCCTGCGGCGGTGTGTGTGCCTGTCCTGCCGGCGGTGTGTGTGCCTGTCCTGCCGGCGGTGTGTGTGCCTGTCCTGCCAGCGGTGTGTGTGCCTGTCCTGTCAGCGGTGTGTGTGCCTGCCCTGCCGGCAGTGTGTGTGCCTGCCCTGACGGCGGGGTGTGTGCCTGCCCTGCCGGCGGTGTGTGTGTGCCTGCCCTGCCGGCGGTGTGTGTGCCTGCCCTGCCGGCGGTGTGTGTGCCTGTCCTGTCGGCGGTGTGTGTGCCTGTCCTGCCGGCAGTGTGTGTGCCTGCCCTGCCGGCGGTGTGTGTGCCTGCCCTGCCGGCAGTGTGTGTGCCTGCCCTGCCGGCGGTGTGTGTGCCTGCCCTGCCGGCAGTGTGTGTGACTGCTCTGCCGGCAGTGTGTATGCCTGTCCTGCCGGCAGTGTGTGTGCCTGTCCTGCCGGCAGTGTGTGTGCCTGTCCTGCGGTCGTCGTAGGCCCGAAGACGACTTGCTACAGGGGAAACTCGGCGCCGCTTTGCATGGTGGGAAGGAGGCGATCAAGATGGAGGTGGCTGGGCCGTGTTGTCAGGATGCAGCCAGACGCCCTGCAGTACGTGGCACTAGGCTGGACACCACACAGACGAAGATAAAGGTGGCCTAAAAACAGACATGGCATAGACCTCTTGCTCAGGACAAAAATCAGTGTCCTGAACACACACTGCTCGTGCCTCATGGATGTTTGGATAGACGGTACGAGTTTTGTGCAGGGCTGCTGCGTCATGGGTGATACAGCTGGCAGCAAGGCTTGTTACGTGGTAGTCGTTGTCGTAGTATGATGCAATCACACCAGACGCACTCACGTAGGGTTCTTGTAGAAAAACTTCACTCAGCTGCAACTTGTCACACGTGGCACATGGTTGTAGACCACACTGGAGTAACAGTTCCAACAGTACTTTATTCTCACGATGCACTCTCAGCACAATGCGTCCACAAATGCATCCACGCTTTGATACACTGTCTCGGACAATGCATCGGCAGTTTTGATACACTATGTCTCCCATTCAATGCACGCACATATTTCCTAACACGCTTTTTTTTTTATCCCATTACAGATTTTCAGAACAATCCGGCAAGTTACACAACTCAACCAATCGGAAAAGAAAACGTTACCAAAACTCATTAGTATTTATTTAAAAGAACACTCTAGGTCAGTCAACAATCTTCCACTAACATCTACGTGCATTCCATAAATGTAGCGATTTGTCGTCAATGTGTGTACTCCAGATCTTTGACGTCATATTTGAGGTCACTAGAATAATCGCGGACTTTTCCTAAACTTTCGGCAAAATTCTAGGTCGGACTTTGCAACAGTGTAGCGGACTTCTAGCTACACAACAAAAATCGATCACAATTCTGCATGCAAAAGAAAACGAATGCTCTTACTAATAAGGTGCGGAATTCTTATCCAAAATAACTCAACTGAACATCGGATCTTTCCTCAACACACACAAGCCCTAAACAGAATAACACAACTACAAACGTAACACTCATTAATATTGATTAAAAGAACACTCTAGATCTATCTACAATCGTCCACTAACATCTAGCCGCATTCCGTAAATGATGCGACATGTAGCCAACATGTGTACTACAAAGCTTTGACGTCATATTTGAGGTCACAGAACGATGGCGGCTTTTCCAGAACGTTCCAGGTTAAAGGAGGTCGGACTTCAGCAACAATGTAGCGAAATATGCAACATTGTAGCTACACAACAAGAATCGATAGCAGTTCTCCAGCAAAAGGAAATGAATCCTACGAAAAGGGTACGTGATTCTTATCCAAAATAACTCAGCTGATCTTTCCTATGATCAACACATACATGCTCTAAAAAGAACAACACAACCACAAACGTAACAAGGCTTCAGATCGAATGTTGTGGAGGTTTCTTGTGGACCCCCGTCTGCTAAAATGGGACATAGGCGCCGTGTGTGAGTGTCAGCAAAGGGTTCAAACACCTTTGGAAATACCTTTGAATTTTAGCCAGCTGTTTTCTTTGTTCGAGGTGTCTTATTTCTCTCTCATAACCACTCCACAGCAAGCAGACGCCGGCTGACTTTGGAACTCAGCGTGAATTCAAATTCAAAATACTTTGTTGTCCAACCGGAAATGCAAATTCCACGCCAAAGATCCCGGACGTGAACAGAACATGGATACAAAGTGTTTCAGCAAGAGGAATAGATCCTCATGAGCCCCCGCATTTGCGGGGGCTCATGAGGATCTATACCTCTTGCAGTTGGGCGATGAGAATTTGAGTTTCTCGACAGCGAATTATTTCCGCGTGTTTCCTTGGTTTGCCGGTGATCGCGCAGGAAGGAGAGCAGCGCGGGGACAGGCGATGACAAGTGCAACAGTCGTGACACCAGCAACTGGGACACGCTGATCGGCACGTCGCGATACGAAAACATCAGCTACAGGCTGACCATGCGCAAAGTTCTGCTCAACAGGAGGAGGGTGCTGGTGGACGCCGCAGGTTGTGTGGCAGGGATTGGGATCTTTTTCATGATTTTGGAAGCTGAGCTTTTTATAACGGTGCGTTGTTAGCAGCATCAACAACAACAACACGCACGCACGCACACACACTCGCGCTTGCACATGCACCCGCCAACACACACGCGCGCACACCTGTATGGCTTTATTTTCTGAATTCCTTTGTTTACTTATCATACATTTCAGAGACCCATTTAATCACACACAGACATATACGTACACAAACACACATACACACGTACACACGAGCCCACGTGCATACAAACTCGTACTTGCAGCCCCCCGCCCCCACTCCCCCCCCCCCTCTCCTCCCCCGCTCCGGTCTCCCTCCCGTCCCTTACCATTAACCATTTTGTGTGCACATCAGGCTTTGGCCTAATTTGTCTTACGCTGTTTGCGTTGTTAGTGTACATGTTGTGTTTAGCCTGTTGGAGTCGGCGGATAACAGCAAGCACAAGGCCAAACACTCACACAACCGTTCTGTCTGTTGCCAGGGCCATGTAACCAAGACAAGCTGGGTGTCACTTCTACTGAAATCGGTTGTTTCTTTGTCTACCCTGGTGTTGTTATATTTAATTTTGGCTTATCACGTGACCTGCTTACGTCAGACGCTAGTGGACGCCGGATTGGACGATTTACGACTGCTGATCACCCCTTATAAAGTGTTCTTTGTGAGTCGCCTCCCTTTTGTCATTGACACCATTGTATCTGCAGAATTTAAAGCTTACTTTTTTTTTTTAAATACGCGATCGGGCTAAACACCTTGTGTTTCTTGTGACAACAGTAGAAGGAGAGGGTTGGGATTTAGCGGGTAGAAACAACAAAATCGGCTACATTTGTTTTCTCTCAAATAAGCCAATGTAGTCCAAATTGCAGCAAACCTTTTCTACGTTTTAAGTCTCTTCTATTTGTAAGCATCTTCTATTTATAAATGAGACTTTTCTAGATGGGTCACAGTGGGGCGAATTTACTAGCATGCACCTGACGACATAGGCGGGCAGATCTCAAAATTTGACAAATAAAGTAACCAGATAAAAATGACGTCATTTCTAGTTACGCTAACATCGCAGCTGAACGTGCTTTGAGTGGTTCGAAGCGGTGTGTGTGTGTGTGTGTGTGTGTGTGTGTGTGTGTGTGTGTGTGTGTGTGTGTGTGTGTGTGTGTGTGTGTGTGTGTGGTTCGTGCGTGCGTGCGTGCGTGTGCGTGTGAGAGAGAATGGGTCATTCTCCTGAAAACTGCCCAGAATTGTGACATGGGGATGAAAAATAAAAGTGCGAGTATTTTTTTTCTGTTAACTGCCCCCACTATTCCTCTTTAAAGTTTAGGAAACTCGCGTGCAGTTTACAGTCTGTAAACAGCAAATGGTAGAAAGAACTCGGGAGATGCTAGCAGCTTAATACAATTACTGACGTATGCACGCATCACACCTCGCGCTACACGCTGCGCCGGCGCGCTACACGCACACTCGATCAACCGGAAACAACGGAAGCGCCCAAAATAACTTGCGGATTGCACAGCCTCACTGTGGTAGGGGTGTAGAGTGTTCATGCCAGCAGCGCCTCTTGGGGCAGGCGGGAGCACTGGTCTTCACATGGCACTCAACTCTCACAGCTGGCTCCAGGTCCTTTACCTAGCCACACCCCGGTAACCGCTTCTGCTGGCGGGCGAAACGTTGTGAGGGGCTGACGCGTCTCTCAGTCAGTTGAAATACTTGGAGAGGAGACGGGCGCCGCCAAGTTCGCCTAAGCCCATTGAAAGGACTGATGGACAAGCAACAGAATAAGAATAACATGCCGGATCGGTCGGGGCCCGGATCACCAACGACCGCGCACCCCATTGGAGGTCTCCAGGGTGGGGGCGACAAGTGTGTTACTGGAACCAAACCCACCATCAAGCTGCCCACGCAAGGAATAACTATCGGAACTTGGAACGTTCGCACACTCTACCAGTGCGGCAAAGTGAAGGAACTCACCCACGAGTTGAAGCGCTATCGCTGGGACATTGTAGGACTTGCAGAAGTTCGATGGACAGGCTTCGGAGAAACAACAACAGATGAAGGCCATAAAATCTGGTTCAGCGGAAAAGAAACCAAGCACGAACATGGCGTAGCTTTTATCGTAAGGAAAGAGGTGGCTGGAACTGTCATCAGCTGCACCCCCGTGTCAAGCAGACTAATCTCCATCCGCATCTCCGCCCGACCGCACAACATCACTATCACTCAGTCACTCAAGTATACGCTCCAACAGCAGATCATGATGATGAAGAATTAGAAGAATTTTACGAACAACTGGACAACATCATCAAGAAAACACCTAAGAAAGACATTCTGACTGTCCTCGGTGACTGGAATGCAAAGATCGGCCCTGACGCCTACCAACAATGGGCAGGAACAGCTGGCAAGTTTGGCCTTGGAGAAACAAACGACAGAGGCCTGCGACTTTTAGAGTTCGCACAGAATCACCGTCTCACCGTTGCTAATACCCTCCATCCACACAAGAAGTCAAGAACAGTGACATGGCAATCGCCAGGAGGCCTGGTCCATAACCAGATTGACTTCATCTTGCTGCCTCGACGATTCAAATCCAGCATTAACAAAGCACAAACGAGGTCCTTTCCTGGCGCTGATATTGGCAGCGACCACAACCTCGTCCTTACTAGCCTCAAGTTGAAGCTGGCATTGAAACGAGATAGCAAGAGCCCTCGCATCGATCAGATCGACCTCCAGAAGCTAAAAGACCCGGAAGTAGAAGAGCTCTTCCAAGCCCAGGTGGGAGGCAGATTTGCAGCCTTGGCTACTTTGGACTGTGACGTAGACACCCTTGCTGGAAATATAAAAGAGGTGTTACTTTCTACAGCAGAAGAAGTGCTGGGGAAGCAGAGGAAGCGCAAACAGCCCTGGGTCACCGATGACATCCTCGATCTCTGTGATGAGAGGAGAGCCTGGAAGAAAAAGAGAGGCCAAGACCTCACATCAGCAAACAAGTACAGACTTGTCAACAAGAAGATCAGGAAGAGGATGAAAGAAGCCAAAGAAGATTGGATTGAAGACCAGTGTTGTAGCGTGGAAGAGGGCATGGCAAACGGCAACAGCAAGAAGGCTTATGAAACGCTAAGGACCCTCACCAAGACTCAACAGCGAACAGCCACAGTCATCGAAGACAGCAGCGGCCAACTCCTTACGGAAAACACTCGACTCGACTAAACAGATGGACTGAGTACTGCCGAGACTTGTATAACTACAAGGCTGAGCCAGACACCAGCATCCTCCAAAACAACCAGGCTGGGGCCAGGAAGGCTGAAGACCTGCCAGTGTTAGCTGAAGAGGTGGAAGCAGCCGTACGCGGCCTGAAGGGAGGAAAGTCTCCAGGTGTAGACAACGTACCTGCTGAACTGTTGAAACATGGAGGAGAAGTAACAACGAAGGTCCTCACTACACTCTGTCAAAAGATCTGGGAGCAAAAGAAATGGCCAGTAGAATGGACACAGTCTCTAGTGATCCCGCTCCCCAAGAAAGGAAACCTGAAACAGTGCCAGAACTACAGAACTATCAGTCTGATAAGTCACCCTAGCAAAGTAATGCTTAGAATCATTCTCAACCGCCTCAAAACTTTCGCCGAGGAACTGCTGGCAGAAGAACAGGCTGGCTTCAGAGTTGGAAGAAGCACTGAGACCGTAGAGCAGATTTTCAACTGCCGCGTCCTGATCGAGAAACATCTGCAGCATCAGCGCGAACTCTACCACAACTTCATTGATTTCAGGAAAGCATTTGATCGCGTCTGGCACGACGGACTCTGGCAAGTCATGAGATCGTTCAACATAGAGGAGGGACTGATCCAAATGATAGAAGCGCTTTACAAGAACGCCTGCAGCGCGGTTCTACTTAACAATCAGTCAGGCGAGTTCTTCAGGACGACGATCGGTGTCCGTCAAGGATGCCTGCTCTCTCCTGTCCTTTTCAACATATTCCTGGAGAAGATCATGCAGGAAACCCTCCACGACCACCATACTTCAATCTCTATTGGTGGCAGATCCCTGTGCAATCTTCGATTCGCAGACGACATTGACCTCATGGCAGGCAGCAATAGTGAGCTCCAAAACCTGACAGACAAACTTTCAAGTAGCGCAGGGTCTTATGGCATGGAGATCAGTACGGATGATAAAAGCAAAGTGATGATCAACACCACAAGCGACAGCAGCAGCAACATTCACATGAACGGCCAGAAGCTAGAAGAGGTCAATAGCTTCAAGTACTTGGGAGCCACCCTGTCCAAAGACGGTAGTTGCATAGCAGAGATCCGTATCAGGATAGGTACAGCAACATCCGCAATGGCCAGGCTGGACAGGATATGGCGAAGTAACTCCATCAGCTTCACCATCAAGTACAGGCTTTACAAGTCCCTCGTAGTGTCTATTCTACTCTACGGCTGTGAGACTTGGACACTGCTTGCAGACTCAGAAAAGAAAATCCAGGCCTTTGAGAACAAGTGCCTGAGGAAGTTGCTCCGCATCTCGTACCGCGAGCACAAGACCAACGAATATGTACGGAGCATCGTCACTTCCCTGGTGGGCCCACATGAACCCCTTCTGGCAACCGTGAAACGGCGCAAGCTTGCTTGGTTTGGCCACGTGACCCGACACAACACCTTGTCCAAGACTATCCTCCAAGGCACTCTCGAAGGAAGTCGTCGGCGAGGTCGTCAGAGAAAGAGTTGGGTCGCAAACATAAAAGAATGGACCGAACTCGAGATGCCAGACTTGCTTGCCACCGCCCAAAATAGAACTCAGTGGAGAGCACTGTCTGTTGCTGCTGCCTTTCAGTCCCCCCAACGCCCAGTTCGGGCAAGGGACTGATGATGATGATGATGATGATGACTGTGGTGTGTATATATTCATTCGCGGAAGTAGGGCAAAATCGTTATTCATCCGCGAAAGAGTTCTCGAAGTATACTCACACGTAACGCAATTCCGATCACGTCAGACGGGTTTCTTACGATTGTCTTTATAGACACGCTTCATTTGTTCTTTGTTTCACCAGGGCTAAGTTGTGAAGGTTAATAAATAGACCCTATGTTCGTATGTCTCTACACAGCGTGTTGTTGTACAACGCATGCGCTGAGGGGAGTGCTTGTTGTGTTTACACCACGTGTTACGTGTGGGACTGCAATTTTACTGATGTATCGTCGCACAAAAGCCTCATTCTGTCAAATCCAACCTAAATCTGCTGTACGGAAATATCACTTGTCTTCACTATTTTGGGGTTTAAAATATTAATTCTGAGCAAGTGTAGTGCTTTGGGGTAGGTTCTTTAAACCACCGTAGCCATGTCACACACCAAGGTGCTGGAACAGACCAGTCAGGGAAAACGCGCTTTAAAAAGATAGTGTTAAATGCACAAACGGAGTCAGTACCATTACCCTAATTAGTTTATTCATAGAAAAGTCAAACTGTAGCAAAACTGTAGTGAAAATATAACAACAGCGTTGGTTTTTGTTTTTGAAGAACATACACCGCAGCTTAGCAGTTTTCAGAAGAGTGACCCAAATACGAAAATCTCCGAATATTTTCTGTACGTACAAGCTTGAAACTTGGGGCAATGCTTTGTTCAAGGGGTGTTTAAGAGAGCATCCGAGCATATTAAAATCCTGTGCCTCATTGAGGTGCTGAAAGACCTTTTGTCCAAAGTCGAGTATCCACATTAGAGTCCGTAGTTTTTGTCACATTCACGTCGATAGATTGGATAAAGGCATTGACTGAGTTTGTTAATCCATTCTACGCCAACACCGAAATCCCCATATTGTGCCGTTGTCCTCTGAAGACTGCATTGCAGTGCAGGGCACAGATCGACCATGATAGTTTAAGGGTCATGCCAGAATAGCTTGGCGCCCATAGGCGCCAAGCTATTCTGGCATGACCCTTGAACTATCATGGTTGATCTTTATCTTGCTGTGGTGTCTGGGGGAGAAGGGATTAACCAGCTTTGTATCTCGTGAACTTTTTCAGGAAAATTTAATTATATGCGGGGGTAAAAAAAAATTACAAGAAAGGCAAAGCCATTATGGCTCACGTGTAAGACCTATTTACATATGTGTGACCTTTTTGACAATAAATACTGGGCTAGCTTCTGCACCAGCAAATTCTATGTTTTCTCAAAATGTAAGCATTTTTCACACATCTGTCAACCCCCCCCCCCCCACCCCACCCCATCCCAACCCCCCACCCCACCCCACCCACCCCCCCCCCGTAACCCTTGACCTTTGCGATGAGTCGACTAAATTAGTATGCATAGGAAGGTCTTATCATCAGCTACTTTTGTGCCAAATTTGATTGAAGAATTTGCAAAAAAATGTTGATAATACCTATAACTTTGTAAAAACTATTGGCATTTTATAAACATTTGCCGGCCTCTTGTTACCCTTGACCTTTCCGAGGGGTCATCCAAGTTACTATGCATAGATAAGTATTACTATCAGGTATCTCTGTACAAAGTTTGGGTTTGAAGTTGTCAATAGTATTTGAGGGACAAAAACGTTTTTTGTCAAAATATGGCTATTTTGGACAAGAAAGAACAAAGCCATTATGGCTCACGTGTATGACCGATCTACATGTGTGACCTTTGTGACAATAAGTAAAGGGATGGTTTCTGCAACAGCACAATCCATGTTTTCTCAAAATCTAATCAGTTTTCACATATCTGTCAAATCCCCAAGACCCTTGACCTATGCAATGAGTCGACTAAATTAGTACACATAGAAAGGTCTTATAATCATCAGCTCCCTATGTGAGAAATTGGATTGATAAGTTTGCAAAACTTGATAATAACTACAATTCAATCAAAAATCGGCATTTTACACACATTTGCCGATCTCTTGTGACCTTGACCTTTCCGAGGGCTCATCCAAATTAGTATGCATAGATAGGTCTTACCATAAGATATATCTGTAGCAAGTTTGGGTTTGAAGTTGTGAATAGTATTTGAGAAAAAAAACATTTTGTCAAAAGAAAATATGGCTATTTTTTACCTATTTCCTGAGCTCTTGTGACCTGTGACCTTTCCGAGGGGTCATCCAAATTAGTATTCATAGAAAGGTCTTACCATCAGGCATCTCTGTAGCAAGTTTGGGTTTGAAGTTGTGAATAGTATTTGAGGAAAAAAAAAACATCTTTTGGCCAAAACATGGCTATTTTTCACCTATTTCCTGAGCTCTTGTGATCCTTGACCTTTTCGAGTGATCAACAAAATGAGTATGCATATTAAGGTCTTACCATCAGGTATCTTTGTGTCAAGTTTGAGTTTGAAGATTTGAATAGCATTTCAGAAAGAAAAAAGAATATGTCCAAATATATCTATTTTTGACCTATTTCCTGATCCCCTGTGACCTTGACCTTGTGAGAGGTCACGCAAATTGGTATCTTTAGAAAGGTCTTGCCACAAAGTATGCTTGGGCCAAGTCTGAAGACTGTGGCTTGAATAGTTTTTGAGAAAATGCCAACGTTAAAGTTTGCCACGGACGACGGCGGACGAACGACGGATGACAGGTGGCTAACGACGGACGGACGACCACTGGCCCAGAACATAGACTCACTTCTGGTTGGCACCTGAGCTAAAATCCAGACAGTGACGGTGACGTAAAAGCAGCAACCCCTTCAACACGCAGACATCGACTCAACACTCTAGATATGACGTATCTCTCTCTCTCTCTCTCTCTCTCTCTCTGTGTCTCTGTCTCTCTGTCTCTCTGTCTCTCTCTCTCTCTCTCTCTCTCTCTCTCTCTCTCTCTCTCTCTCTCTCTCTCTCTCTCTCTCTCTCTCTCTCTCTCTGTTTTGCAAATCTCCACATTTGCCACATTGTAAACTGTGCAAGTATTTTTTTGGCCGAGCAAACGTTACCCCATGCAGCCCTGGTGCACTACAGCAGGAGATGGATCGACCATGATCATTCAAGGGCAGTGCCAGATTAGCTTGGCGCCTGGTGGCGCCAAGCTGATCTGGCACTGCCCTTGAATGATCATGGTCGATCCATCTCCCGCAACTGGTGCATAGTCATTAGATGACGCCTTGGGAAATACGGCCGTCGGGCAGAATGAGATAATGGGCAGTGTATTGCTCCAACTGCGCGTCACGTCAATTACAAGTTTTATTCTTAAAAACATGTCTGTTAAAGTCAGTTGTCTCGATGCAAAATGTGTAGCTGAAGCGGTTTCCAGATAAGGTGACTCCTGCCTGTGCCCACCTTGCAGGTGTGTTTCGAGTTGCTGGTGTGCGCGGCGCATCCCTTCCCGGGTGACCTGAGCCGGCTCATCCACCCGTCCATGGAGAGTGTCCTGTGCATCAGCATGTTCATGCGCTGCTACCTCATCTCGCGTCTGTTTCTCGTGCATTCTCATCTCGTGGCCGACACCGCCACCTGGAGTCTCGGGGTGCTCAACAAGGTCAGCGCGTGGGCTGTGCACAGCCATTAACACATTCGAGGCGTGCCGCTTCCGGATTCACGGCATTATGCCGCGAATCCGGTTGCGGCACGTCTCGAAAGAGTTAAACCCAAGCGCGGTGCCGTGGGCGTTAAATCCCTAACTAAGCAAACCAAAACCCAAGGCCGCAGTCCACATTGCTGGTGGCGCCACCTAACGACGAAGAGCCAGTTGCAGAATATGGCTCGACCGTGATAATTCAAGGGTAGTGCCAGATTAGTTTGGCGCCTGACCATGGCATCATCATATAATCACCCTCATCCTCATCATCATGCAAAATGAAAAAGTCCGCCATTTGGCGCTACAAGGGTTTTTGTACCTCGGTCATTTGGCACAGTTTGCGCTAAAGAGATTGGTCGTGTGACGTAGGGATGAAAACTAAATATCTTGCAATCTAGCGCTGTATCTCATACATGGAATTCTGAATGCATTTTCATCATTTTTCAAACTTACCAGCTGCAGGGCGTCTGTAGGTTATGGAAATAAGCAATGTGGTTATCTGCCTCGTGTTCCTTGTTTAAGATACCTCTTCTTCCCCCTCCCCTGTTCCTGAGAGGGGGTCTGCTGGACTCATCCTATGTGTCACTGTAGCTGGGTGTCTGTGAGAGGGGGTCTACTGGAGTCATCCTATGTGTCACTGTAGCTGGGTGTCTGTGAGAGGGGGTCTACTGGACTCATCCTATGTGTCACTGTAGCTGGGTGTCTGTGAGAGGGGGTCTACTGGACTCATCCTATGTGTCACTGTAGCTGGGTGTCTGTGAGAGGGGGTCTACTGGAGTCATCCTATGTGTCACTGTAGCTGGGTGTCTGTGAGAGGCGGTCTACTGGACTCATCCTATGTGTCACTATAGCTGGGTGTCTGTGAGAGGGGGTCTACTGGAGTCATCCTATGTCAGTGTAGCTGGGTGTCTGTGAGAGGGGTCTACTGGAGTCATCCTATGTGTCACTGTAGCTGGGTGTCTGTGAGAGGGGGTCTACTGGAGTCATCCTATGTGTCACTGTAGCTGGGTGTCTGTGAGAGGGGGTCTGCTGGACTCATCCTATGTGTCACTGTAGCTGGGTGTCTGTGAGAGGGGGTCTACTGGAGTCATCCTATGTGTCACTGTAGCTGGGTGTCTGTGAGAGGGGGTCTACTGGAGTCATCCTGTGTGTCACTGTAGCTGGGTGTCTGTGAGAGGGGGTCTACTGGAGTCATCCTGTGTGTCACTGTAGCTGGGTGTCTGTGAGAGAGGGTCTACTGGAGTCACCCTATGTGTCACTGTAGCTGGGTGTCTGTGAGAGGGGGTCTACTGGAGTCATCCTATGTCACAGTAGCTGGGTGTCTGTGAGAGGGGGTCTACTGGTGTCATCCTATGTGTCACTGTAGCTGGGTGTCTGTGAGAGGGGGTCTACTGGACTCATCCTATGTGTCACTGTAGCTGGGTGTCTGTGAGAGGGGGTCTACTGGAGTCATTTCTCCAGAAGCAACATGTGTCTTGTACAAAAGCCGAGGTCCTGAGGTCAAGGTCAAGGTGACAGTAGAGATATAATTGGTTTGTACAATAAAGGTAATTTCACAAAAAGGACGACTCATATGGTTTAAATTGTTGTTAAAGCAAAGGTACCTCGAAAAAAGCTGCGCAAAGGAAAAATATCTGACATACCGAGTGTAAAACGTAAAGGCACTGGCAGCCATATGTGTTTTCAGTGCTTCCGTTTTTGTCTGTGTGATATCTCGAGAAGCACTTCACCGATTTTCCTCACGTTTTAGCATTTGGTGTCCCTAGTGTGAGAAATGGTCAGCAGCAAAAACAGAGTTGATACTTTTAAATTCTAGGTTCACGTGCGGAACGTGAATCTATGTAATCGGTGGTCGTTCGTTCGTCCTTCGTCCGTCGTAAACTTCAACGTTGTCATTTTGTCGGAGACAATTCAATCCACACTCTTCAAACTTGGGCCAAAGATATAATGGTGTGCTAAGACCTTTCTACACATACCAAATTCAGTGACCTCTCTCAAGGTCAAATTCACAGGGGATTAGAAAATGGATTAAACACATACGCATTTTAACAAAAAATAGCTTTTCTGAAATACTGTTAACAAAGTAACGAGGGGGTGGGGTCGGTGTTGGGGGCTCACGTGCCTCAGAGAGATGCTATTCGTTACGAGTTCGGGGAGGGCGGGGGGGGGGGGGGGGTGGATAGAGACAGAGGCTCACGTGCCTCAGAGAGATGCTATTCGTTACGAGTGGAGGAGGGCGGCGGGGGGGGGGGGGGGGGGGGATAGAGACAGAGGCTCACGTGCCTCAGAGAGATGCTATTCGTTACAAGTGTGGGAGGCGGGGGGGGGGGGGGTGGCTAGAGACAGAGGCTCACGTGCCTCGGAGAGATGCTATTCGTTACGAGTGGAGGAGGGCGGGGGGGGGGATAGAGACAGAGGCTCACGTGCCTCAGAGAGATGCTATTCGTTACAAGTGTGGGAGGCGGGGGGGGGGGGGGATAGAGACAGAGGCTCACGTGCCTCAGAGAGATGCTATTCGTTACAAGTGTGGGAGGCGGGGGGGGGGGGGGATAGAGACAGAGGCTCACGTGCCTCAGAGAGATGCTATTCGTTACTAGTGGAGGAGGGCGGGGGGGGGGGGGTAGAGACAGAGGCTCACGTGCCTCAGAGAAATGCTATTCGTTACGAGTGGGAGAGGGCGGGGGGGGGGGGGGGGTAGTGACAGAGGCTCGTGTCCCTCAGAGAGGTGCTGTCCTTTTGGGGACACGGGAGGGGTGGGGGTGGGGGGAGGGGGTAAGGATTCTGGATTCGGTGTAGGTCTTGTTTTAACCGCGTAACCATTTTCTGGGGTTTGCGTACGTCAGCAAAAGCATTTCGCTCTCATCGTTTCAGGTCAGTGCTCACTCAAGGGCACACCTTCTTTACACCTTATGGATGTTGTCTTCAGTCGTACAGACATGAATCTGCTATGATTGCAAAAAAAAAAAAAAAAAAAGATGCAGTCGTTGTTTGACTAAGATGCTGGTCGGCTGACAAGATAGGGAAGAGTGGACTGGAAAGGATACGTGGTCTGGGACGGTAGCACTCATTTCATGGTCGAGATATTCGTGTCTTTCGTCAAGTCTGTATTTTCTCATTTGACGGATATGCGTCTGTGTCATATAAAGTACTGGATAGACAGACAAACCTTCAGAGTAGCAAGTCTCATTAACTCAATCTACCCCAGACACACCACAGCAAGATAAGGATCGACCATGATAATTCAAGGGTGATGCCAGAAGAGCTTGGCGCCTATACAGGCTGACTGACTGACTGACCGCCTATAGGCTGACTGACTGACTGACCGCCTATAGGCTGACTGCCTGACTGACCGCCTATAGGCGCCAAGCTCTTCTGGCATCACCCTTGAACTATCATGGTCGATCTGTGTCCTGCATTGCAATGCAGTCTTCAGAGGGCAACGGCAACATTTGGGGATTTCGGTCTTGGGGTAGAATGAGTTAAATAAGGTCTGAGTTGAATGTCTGGTGTTGTTTGCCGTCGTTGTTTCGTATATTCAGCTGTACGAAAAGTGTGTTGATTGAGATGGGGGAGGTTTTGTTTGATCCTCCTTGTTTCCTCTGCTAAATTTCATCTGACAGGATCTTGAAGTGTTTGCCTAAATAAAAGCAACCTAAACTATTTGTTGATCAATGTGATTTTCTTTTATCTATAGTAAGAAACTGACAAAAAGATTAAAACGTCAATAATAATAATAATAATAATAATAATAATAATAATAATAATAATAATAATAATAATGTGTTTGTATCGCTTGTTAAAACGACCAGAAAATGTACAACACAAGCACACACACACACACACACACACACACACACACACACACACACACACACACACACACACACACACACACACACACAAAATTTATAGTTTAGGCAGTCAAAACCTAACGAGTTTGCATTCTGAACAATTCGTCTGCAACCTGTCAAAGAGTTGTCGTTCTTGTTGTAGACTAAAACGGTTATTTCAAAGAAACAGTTGAACATATTTGTATCAGAAAAACTCAAGTGCAACTCTGAAGTATTGCAGTAAATATGGCGTGCATTTCAGTAGGACTAGACTTGTCCAAACTGTAATTTAGGTCAAAAGATATATTCCACGAGAAGGGCGTGAACTTCAGGCTGGAAATTGACTACACACAGTAAATATTAAACTGAGGGTCCAAATAATTAATTGTACCAACCAGTGTTAGTTTATAATGCTGACAATGTCTTTGCCTATCATTAATCATAACATTTGTGTACTTGCGCAATGTTTTCTGCAAGTCACAAGCAAAATTTGGGTCATCGTTGACGAAAGAAGCTTCTATCGCGGGTGCCATTGTGAAGTCGTGTTCGCGCGTTGGGGTGTCAGTTTCAAAGCCACTGCGCAAATCCAAGATTTGATCGTCCGTATTAGATGAGATATCGATCGAAGTGTTTTTGAATGCGCTTTTCACCGGTAGCTGGCGCATGCGCGCGCGATCATTCCCAGATAACATATCTCATGAGTATTACATAAATTAAAATTTCCCGTCAAAATCTAATGCAGTTTTCTGTTGAATTCAAACATGTGCTAAGCACCGTGATAAAGGGCAGGAAAAGCTCTTACCAACGACACTAAAATATAGCGCTGTGCGAGCTATCTTGGATTTGCGCAAGCGGTTTTTCTAACACCAGTGTAGCGCGGCT
The DNA here is from genome assembly GCA_036245525.1 of Semisulcospira habei. Classification (NCBI taxonomy): domain Eukaryota; kingdom Metazoa; phylum Mollusca; class Gastropoda; family Semisulcospiridae; genus Semisulcospira; species Semisulcospira habei. Next base: position 451,266 of record BTPG01000002.1, on the reverse strand, counting down.
CTGTGCGGGGCGCTCTCGGACAGCTGACCACGTTGTTCTTGACGCTTACCCCTGCTCCACATTCGGCGGTGCTACAAATACATCTTTCTTTCTAGAACAAAACAAACACCACAGAACTGTAGTCCGGACGATGCTTTATTCGCCCAAGTTTTTATTTTTGTTATGCGTGCTATATGTTGAGAGCAGCTCTTGTTGCAAAATAGCCAAAATTCGCTCTGCGGCACTGATGTTACCCACTGTTTGTATACTAATTTGGATGACCCCTAAGAAAGATCAAGGGTCACAAGAGCTCAGGAAATAGGTAAACAATAGCCATATTTTGACAAAAGATTTTTTTTCTCAAATACTTCAAACCCAAATTTGGTACAGAGATACATGATGGTACGACCTATCTACGCATATTAATTTGGATGACCCTTCAGAAAGGTCAAGGGTCAAGAGCTCAGGAAATAGATGCTAAGTAGCCATATTTGGACAAAAGATGTTGGTTTTTTCCTCAAATATTATTCACAACTTCAAACTCAAATTTGGTACAGAGATACATGATGGTACGACCTATCTATGCATACTAATTTGGATGATCCTTCGGAAAGGTCAAGGGTCACAAGAGCTCAGGAAATAGGTACAAATGTAGACATATTTTGACAAAAGATGTTTTTTTTCTCAAATATTATTCACAACTTCAAACCCAAACTTGCTGCAGAGATACCTAATGGTAAGACCTATCTATACATACAAATTTGGATGACCCCTTGGAAAAGTCAAGGGTCACAAGAGGCCGGCAAATGTGTGTAAAATGCCAATTTTCGATAAAATTATAGGTATTATCAACAATTTTGCAAATTTTTCAATCAAATTTGGCACACAGGTAGCTGATAAGACCTTCCTATGCATACTAATTTAGGCGACTTCACAAAGGTCAAGGGTCATGTGGGTTGACAGATGTGTGAAAATGCTTACATCATTGAGAAAACATGGATTTTGCTGGTGCAGAAGCCAGCCCTTATTGTCACAAAGGTCACACACATGTAAATAGGTCATACGCGTGAGCCATAATGGCTTTGCCTTTCTTGTTTGTTTCTTTTCCCGCTACTTTTGACGTGGAGACTGACCGGTATTTCACGTTCACTCACAAAGCCGCCCAAGCTGACCACCCGCTCACCCGCCCAGCTGACCACCCGCCCAGCTGACCCGCCCACCCGCCCAGCTGACCCGCCCACCCGCCCAGCTGACCCGCCCACTCTTCACCCGCCCAGCTGACCCGCCCACCCGCCCACCCGCCCAGCTGACCCGCCCACCCGCCCAGCTGACCCGCCCAGCTGACCCGCCCACCCGCCCAGCTGACCCGCCCACCCGCCCAGCTGACCCGCCCACTCTTCACCCGCCCAGCTGACCCGCCCAGCTGACCCGCCCAGCTGACCCGCCCACCCGCCAGCTGACCCGCCCAGCTGACCCGCCCACCCGCCAGCTGACCCGCCCAGCTGACCCGCCCAGCTGACCCGCCCACCCGCCCAGCTGACCCGCCCACCCGCCCAGCTGACCCGCCCAGCTGACCCGCCCACCCGCCCAGCTGACCGCACGGCTGACCAGCCCACCCTTGGTGTGTTGCAGGTTCCTATTGACGAGAGGTTTGTCTTCAAAGCGCTGATGACGGAATGGCCGGGCAGTCTGCTGCTCTTCATGATGGCCATGATATTCGCCGTGTCCAGCTGGAGCGTGCGCGCGTGCGAGGCCTACCTCTTGTACACCAACCCCGAAACAGGTAGGCCATTGTCACTGTCGTCGTCGTTATCGTAACCCATTCAGCCCTAACGCGGTACAGCAGGAGATGGGTCGACCATGATAATTCAAGGGTAGTGCCAGATTAGCTTGGCGCCTGTCGGCGCCAAGCTAATCTGGCACTGCCCTTGAATTATTATGGTCGATCCATCTCCTGCAAACAAGTGCATGGTCGTTAGATGACGCCTCCAAAATTTGTGGAAATACGTGCGTCGGGCTGAAAGAGTTAATAGTCGCATTCAGACAGAACAAAAGATGGGGATTGCCCATGATAGTTCAAGAGCGGTGCCGGATCGATGAATGTGTGCGGGGTCAACCCACGGGGCCACACGGCTGAAAATCCATAACCCCTTGACAGGCAAGGGACGTAGCTTGTTTTGCTTAAAATCCTTGTTGATTCAACGCCAAAGGGCCACATCCGCCAAGCCATCGTGGATACAAAGTGGGGTCCGCGAGACACATAGGTCTTCCTGAGCCCCCGCGACTGTGGGGATCGATGTCCCGTGCATTTGGATTGTGTTGACTTTGCCTCGGCAGAGAAGGGTACAGCTCATCCTGCCCGCGACACGCCACAGCAAGATATAGGTCGACCATGATAGTTCAAGAGTGGAGCTGGGTGGCTTGTTGGTAGAGCGTTCGATTCTCGTCCAAAAGGTCGTGGGTTCGAACCCAGCTAGTGGGTCAAAATTTGTACAGACGTCTTTTCGGTGCCCCGTCTTTCACATCACCTTCGTGGTGGACGAAAGACGTTAAGCCGGCCCGCGACACACCACAGCAAGATATGGCTCGCCCATGATAGTTCAAGGGGCGCCAAGCTATTCTGACACCACCCTTGAACTATCATGGTCGATCTGTCTTCTGCATGCAGTCCTCAGAGAATAACTCCAAAATGTGGGTATTTCGTACCGCGGCCCAGTGAGTTAATCCAGTGAGACGTTAAATCCGACGGAGGTAAAAAATTAAACAAGAAAACTTAACTGTCAGTCTTGTGACGCAGACAGTGGATTAAGCAGTGGGAACGACCTTCCTTAAGCAGTGGGAACGACTTTCCTTAAGCAGTGGGAACGACCTTCCATCCCAGGTCACACATGCTCCAACGCTGTCTGCTTCCCTAAAACCAATACCTTCAGCTTGAATCGTGTTCACCTGATGATGTTTCAGCGAATCAGCAATTCTTGGCAGTCCCCGTTTCTTGCAGTGGTGTGTGTCGTTCCGATCTTAAATCGTCATTCCGCCCCGACACACCGCACCAAGGCATGGCTCGAGCATGATAGTTTAAGGGTGTTGCCAGATAGCTATTCTGGCACCACCCTTGAACTATCATGTTCGATCTGTCTCTAGACATGTAATGCAGTCCTTCAGAGGGCAATTTCAACATTTGGCGATTTCGGTCCTCGGGTATAATGTGTTAATGTTTGATTTTGTGAAGTACTCAGAGCATCAATGATCTGGAGGGTAAGCCCTACATTAATGTCCATTATTATTATTATTATTAGTAGTAGTAGTAGTAGTAGTAGTATCATCACTGTTATTATCATCATTATCACCATCATTAGAAGCCAGGACAAGCATGTGTGTGCGTAGAAGCTGTCAGCATACGCTTTGACACGAAAGAAAATAGGACAAATTAAGTTTGCACACGTTCAAAACGGACAATCAGGAAAACAATGTGAATAGAGTTAGGCCAATGAAAAACGTCTGAAAAAAGACAAACATTCGATATCCCATGACAATCATTCCATATCCCATGGCCATTGAATATGCAATGTTTGTCATAGGATATAGAATGTTTGTCGTAGGATATCAAATGTTTGTATCGAATGTTTGTTCGTTTGCGCTTAAAGAGATCCAGCTTCTGACCTGATCGTCTGTTTCTGCAGGCGTTGATTGTTGTGGTTAATGTTTAGTTTTGTTGGCTGACGTGCTAAAGTGAGCCTGTGTCATGGGCCAGTGGTCGTTCGTCCGACGTCTGGGGTCAACTTTAACGTCCGCATTTTTTCGGACACGTCCATTATTTCAAGCCACCGTCTTCAAACTTGACCCATGACCTTTCTAAGCATACCAATTCGATGACCTCTCTCAAAAGTCAAGGTCACAGGGCTTCAGAAAAAAAAGTAGTCCATATTTTGATAAGAATATTTTTTTCTCGAATACTATTCACAACTTCCAACCCACACTATGTACAGAGATACCTGATTGGTGGGTAACTGCTGATAAGACCTTTTTGTGCATACTAATTTGGTTGAACCCGCGCAACGGTCAAAGGTCACGGGAGGTTGCGAAAAGTGTGAAAATGCATACGATTTGATATAACGTGGATTTGGCAGGCACATGTGCGAAGCCTTCACATATCTGAGGAGATTTGAACATTGATTTGCTCATTTCAGTGACCTGTTGGAAATGTTAAGCTCACACCGGTCGGATTAAATATGTGATCAGTGACGCGCGGCGGGAACCTTAACGCATTCGAGACGCGCCGCCTTCAGATACGCGGCATATGCCGCGTATCCGGAGGCGGCGCGTCTTGAATGAGTGAAAGGCTTTGCCATTCTCGTTGTTATTGATGCTGTCTTGCAGCTGCAGATAACAAAGGCAGGTTTCTATCAGAAGCCATGTGGATGTCCGCCATCACGCTGCTGACGGTGGGTTATGGTGACGTCACGCCTCAGTCTGATTGCGGGCGTGTGACGTCAGTGGTGGTGGGCTCGCTGGGCGTGTTGATAACTGCGCTGCTGGTGGCCGTCATGGCGCGCAAGGTGGAGCAGTCGCGCCAGGAGAAGTACGTCCACACCTTCGTGTCGCGCATGCGCCTGGACAAGATCTTCAAGGGAGCGGCTGCGGACGTGGTGAAGTGCTTGCTGCAGATGTGGCGCTGTCAGCGCGTGAACGAGAAGAAGGTCAATACCAAGGTCAAACAAAAACAGACCCGCGCGTACGGCAAGCTACTGCAGGTAGTGTAGCCACGTTTCTGTCGCTTATCTTGGTCGTACCCCAGGGGCAAACCCTCTTCGGGCCCACGACGCCGCAGTGAACCCGCGCACAGCCGTGTATAGGCACACCCACTGCGGCCTGCGTGGGCCCGAGGAGCTTTGCTTACTGGATATTGCCTCGCTTTGCCTCGTCTTGCCTCGTCTTGCCTCGCTTTGCCTCGTCTTGCCTCGCTTTGTCTCGCTTTGCCTCGTTTTGCCTCGTTTTGCCTCGTCTTGCCTCGCTTTGCCTCGTCTTACCTCGCTTTACCTCGTCTTGCCTCGCTTTGCCTCGTCTTGCCTCGCTTTGCCTCGGCTTTGCCTCGGCTTGCCTTGCTTTGCTTCGCCTGGCCTTACCTTGCCCTGCCTTCCTTCAAGTTGTGTTGTCTTGTTTTTTTCTGCCTTGTCTGCCTTGTCTTGCCTGCTGTCACGACCCCCGCTTCCGGGGTGCGAGCTATGAGTGCTACCACTCGAGATACACCCGACCCACACTAGCACAAACCTAACACAAACACCAGAGGAACAATGACGACGACATTTATTACATATAACCCTAACAATAAACAACCATTCTCACGCAATCCTAACCACGCATTCACACGTCACATTCAAACTCACACGTCCAAACTCCCCACCCCGAATATCCGTTATACACAATACAAAATAACAACAAAATATATAATAAACTAAATATCCTAAATAAAAATATAAAAGAAAACTGAGGCTGAAAAGCCTAAATCCTAAGCCACCGGACCCCGAGGGAAGCACAAGCGTCAGGCGCTAACGCCAGTTAGACCAACGCCTTTGCATCCGCCAAGAGTCCCTCACAGCATGTGGCTCCTTAAATAACACAGTATTTCAAATAGCACAATATCAAATATATGATGAAACAAATATGCTTACTAAAACACGAATGAAGATCGAGAAAAAATGAATATAGTGCGCAAGCCAATGAATCTCCCCAGCGGGAGCACTAACGACAAGTTCGAAATAAACTAATGCTTTCCCAAACCAGACATTCACAGCACAAGGCTCCTTTAACTAACACGTTTCAGAATAAACAATATCACGTATACAAATACCATATATTTCACCTCAATGGACCTTCTCACCAGAAACAGAAACCGTTACGCCCAGCTCAGCTCGACGCTCTTGCTTCCGCGATAAGACCTTCCGTAACACAGGCTGCTTTTAAATAATACAATATCTCAAAAACTTTCCTTCACCGTGACAAAGCTCCTCTCACAACATAGTCACTACGAGGAGATGAAATAAATCTCACAACGTTCTTTACGAGATTATAAACAAGCAAAACTTCACTTAAATAGCTTAGAAATAACTAAATGGGACGACCCGACCTGACTAAACACGGTCGTGCCGCGACACTCGCAACAGCACCCAGGTACGGCGTCGTAGCCCCACAAGGCGGAGTGACACAGTCAGCCTCCACTCTCAGTACCACAGCACGGTGGCAGACTTAGCTGGTTAGCTCTTTAAGATTTAGGCCGTTGGATTTGGACCATTGGATTAGGATGCACTAAAACACAGGTGCAAAAATACACATATAAATAACTAACAAAAGAAACAAACATCTTTCTTTGTGTTTGATAAAAGACTGAACCTCAGGTAACCAGTCTTCAAACGTGGCCCAAGAACACTTTGTGGCAACATTTTTCTTTGTGTTTGATAAAAGACTGAACCTCAGGTAACCAGTCTTCAAACGTGGCCCAAGAACACTTTGAATAAGAATAAGAATAAGAGTACTTTATTATCTCGAAAAGAGAAATTCGGTTGTGGTACATTTATAACAAATAGTACAAACAAGACATAAAAACATTATAGCATAATTATGAACATTTTCTCCCTGCACTTGCACAGCTACAAATTCCAAATGGATATAAAGTAAACACTACAAAATCTTTACACATAACTCTTACACATCTCACACAAACATCTTTTATGGACTGAACTGAGCGGCACTTTGTGGCAACATCTTTCTTTGTGTTTGATAAAAGACTGCTCTTACAACAGCATCTTCCCAGTAAGCAGAGATCCTCGGGCACAGGACGGCCGCACTGCGGTGGTCGTGAGTCCGAAGACATTTCCGTGCCGAGGTTGATTGTGACCTCAGCAGATTTCCAGTGAGCGTGTGTCCGGCCATACCCATGACGTGTGCGTAAAACTTCCTTCCTTCCTTTTCTCGTGAATATTATATTCATTTCGGGGTTTCGCTTCATATCGCCGACATGTTCAAGAAACGGCGACATCACGCAGCGATGCGGTTCTCGTGTTGCTTTAATGCGCTAAGCTGGCTCTCAAATAGTACGGCAATACAGACGTGAGATTCACACAAGTCAGGCACACAAAAACTCAATTAACTTACTCGCTCTGACCGGACATCTACCACTACCTGCGTTTAACTCGTTCAATGTCGAGAAACTCTGAACACCGCCACCCAACCGAAAAGGATATAGATTCTCATGAGCCCCCCCCCCCCCCCCCCACACACACACACACACACACACACACACACACATTTGAATCTATGTTCCTGCGAAAGCTTAGGCGTGTTGGCGTTGAGTTAGCAACAGACTGCAGAAACACAATCTGGGTCAACTGGCAGTGAACGGGTTACTTTACGCTCCGCACGTGACCCACGACGACGAAAAGCGCACTCGTGTAGAGAACAATGGCGCGTGGCTTTCCTCCATACCCCGTAGGACGTACAGGAAATAATATTTTGGAGTCTTGGTTCTTGGCAACACTGAAGTCTTCTCCAAGCATCTCCAAGAGCCGTGGATCCTCATGATCCCCGAGGGCTCATGAGGATCCATGGCTCTTGGAGATGTCCGGCGCGTTGCCTCTGTTTATGGCGCACACGTGGTGGCCAGCGTCGCCGTCTCCTTGGGAGTCGTCCGCCGTTCACAGCATAACCTCACTAATGGCGCCTGTTTCTTTGGACAGAAAGTGCGCCTGATGCGCACCACCAAAGCGTCGAAGATCCAGGTGGGCGAGTCGACGGTGGGTGTGATCGAGGTGCACACGGCCGTGAACGAGGTGAGCCGCATGCTGGTGGACGTGAGCGAGCAGCAGTCTCACCTCGTGCAGCGCTCGGACGAGATAGACCGCCGGCTGGCCAACATTGAGAGCAGATTACAGGAGAGCAGGGCCGCAGGTGGGTCCAGACGACGAAACCCCGCCGCATGAGCGATTACAGCGTGTCGCAGGTAGACGCGCTCAGTCATTGGGCCCCAGCGCCGTACAGCAGGAGATGGATTGACCAAGATAATTCAAGGGTAGTGCCATATTAGCTTGGCGCCCGATGGCGCCAAGCTAATCTGGCACTACCCTTGAATTATCATGGTGGATGCCTCTCTTGCAAGTGGTCCATACTGGTGACACCTCCAACGTTTTGGAAACGTGGGGGGAAATGGTTGTTGCACTACTGACGCGTGCCTCCACATCCGGCATCCGGATGTAGTTTCCGGTCGCATTATGGTCAGCGTCTGTATGTAACTACCGGACTCGCCGGGCAGCCCTAATCAAGATAACGGGTCGGCCTCCGGAAACTGTTACTATATGGGAAATGGGTGGCATCTAATTAAGGGGACCGTTGGCACGCGTGGGCGCACTAATTCACGTAACGGGACCGGCCCTAAACGAGGGGCGGGTCCTAAGTGGGAAGATGATTGATAAGGGCAAGGGTATATACATACTGGGGGACACAACACGGGGGACAGACAACGAGAGAGAGAGAGAGAGAGAGAGAGAGAGAGAGAGAGAGAGAGAGAGAGAGATGGAGAGGGAACACAACGAGAGGAGAGTGAGAGGAAAGTGAGAGAGATGGACGAAAGTAGAAGAGAGAGCAAACAGTGAGAGAACGACCGAATTGTAGTCTGTGGTTGGTCTTGCCCAACCCCAGACAATGCTCTTCAGACTGAAATAAACACGAGAGAAAACCATCACTGGACTTCAGTTGTTTTACGTGTTCATAGTGCAACACGTAACAACCAATTTTGGTGCCGCGTGACCAGGATGTCAGAACGGGTTTAGCAGAACCATCGCAGGATGTCAGAACGAGATGGAAGACAGACCAATCGCAGATTCCAGAACCAGATGGAAGACAGAACTATCGCAGAGGGTGGCAGAACGACGCTACGTCAAAAGTACGACGACGCCGAGAACTGAAGACGCCGAACGAGAGGCAGACAGAAGATCGTGAAACGAGACTGAGAAGGAGCCGGCCGCAGACGAAACGACCTCAGGACACAACCACCGTCACCAACGCTGGACAAACAGGTGAGTGACCTTTTTGTGTCATCGCTACAGTTTTGACTAAGGGCCAGTAATATTTGTAGTTGTAATGAAAATGGCAGAAGAAGATGTAGGAAGGCCACACCCACTTGACCCGGTGTTGGCCGCATTAGGTAGTCAGATAGAGAGGTTGTCGTCCTTAGTTAATGTGCATTTCACAGCTGATCCCCACCTTCAATGGAGATCAGCAACAGTCTTCAAAAGAAGTGGATCACTCTAGAGATAGGGCTTGTTTTCGATGCGGTTCGCCACGCCACAAGGCACGCGATTGCAAGGCTAGGCGGATAAACGCAGTCGCTCAGCAAAAGTCGTCTTCGTCACAGCAAAGGTATCAACACGCGCGGTGTTGGCGATGCGGGGGTTACGGCCACCGACAAAGAGAATGTAGGGCTAGGATAGGACAGGAGCGACAGGAAAACTAGTGCAGACACCACGAGAAGCCGGTGAGCAGAACAAGGGAAACAGTAGATCCTTTAGCATCAATTTAGCGGGGAGTCCAAAATGCATAGTCTTTAAGGTAGGAAGTCAAAAGTTTAGAAGTCTCATAGATACGGGGGCGGAAGTATCGTTAATTAGCAAGAAGTCGTATGAAAAATTGTAGAACAAGCCAAGGTTAGAGAAAAAAAGTGTATCGCTACAGTCAGTCAGTGGGGAAGCGCTAGGAGTTGTGGGCAGTATAGAACTAGACTTCAAAGTCTGTATGTGTGAATGGGATCATGTCTCAGCCTGTGCTTTTGAAGTATGGTGTCCCACAGGGGTCAGTTTTGGGTCCTCTGCTGTTCTCTCTGTACACTAAACCAGTTTCCCGAATCATCAGCCAGAATAGCTGTGAGTATCACAAGTATGCTGATGACACTCAGATCTCTAAGTCTGACCATCCTGGTAAACTGCAGACCATTGTCTCCAATGTGGAGAAGTGTATAGTTGAAGTCAAAGACTGGATGACTTGCAACAGACTCAAGTTAAATGATGATAAAACAGAGAGCATGCTTGTTGGTACTCGAGCTAGAACATCCGCCTCCAGCAGTGATCATATTTCCATAGGTGGCCAAGACATTTCTTTCAAATCCGATGTAAAAAATCTGGGTGTTTTCCTGGATTCAAGTTTATCGATGGAAAAACAGGTTACCCATCTTTGCCGCACTGCCTACCTGGAACTCCGCAGAATAGGCATGATCAGATGCTTTTTGACAGAAAAGGCTACTGCCCAGCTCGTATGCTCTTGCATTCTGTCCCGTCTAGATTACTGTAATTCCCTCCTTGCTGGTATCTCATCTGATCAACTCACTCGCATTCAGCGTATCCAGAATAATGCAGCCCGGTTAGTCCTTTGCAAAAAACGTACTGATCATGTCACACCACTGCTAAAGCATCTCCACTGGCTACCTGTCAAACAGAGAATAGAGTACAAGCTGGCCACTTTGGCATACAAACACTATGACAATACGCTTCCTGCATATCTGTCTTCTTCCCTTGCCTCACACAATCCTAGTAGAAGTCTACGCTCAAGCTCACAAAAACTGCTTGTTCAGCCCAGAGTCAGCCTAAAAACTGCTGGTGCCCGTTCTTTCAGTTATCAGGCCCCTCACGTCTGGAACTCACTTCCACTGCATGTCCGTCTTTCCCCTACCATGTTGACCTTCAAAACAAATTTGAAGACCCATCTTTTCCAGGTAGCATATCAAGATTAGCTTAGTCTGGATGTGCTGCCTGGAAATGTTGGTTGTTTCCCCATGTTGATAGGCTGTGAGTGTGTGTGTGTGTGTGTGTGTGTGTGTGTGTGTGTGTGTGTGTGTGTGTGTGTGTGTGTGTGTGTTTCGTGTTAGGAATGCGCCTACATGGTGCGAGCAGATGTTTATTTAAAGAGTGAGTGCGTTCTAATTTTTCTCCTTTTTAATATTTTTTTTTTTTTTTTTTGTAAAGCGCTCCGAGCTTGCTGTTCGTGGGGAAGGGCGCTATATAAAAACTATGTATTATTATTATTATTATTAAAAGCAGTCGTTGTTATGTAGTGGAAGAGATGAATAGAAATTTCATTTTGGGAAACGATTGGCTTGATAAGAACGGAGCACGCATCTATTTTGATCTGAGAAAAGTTAGGGTCGGGAATGCGTATGTACCTTACGAACAAGACATGCACATATCCTCGTTAGTCACAGTACACAAGACAAAAGTATTGAAACCACATACAGCGGAGATTTGTCAGGTTAGAATAAAGAGTACACAGTACTTCAGTAAAGAAGAATGTTTAGAAGTCTCTGCGACAGATAGGGGGTTTGTTGCAGAAGAGCCAGGACTATCTGTGATGAGTGGGGTAGTGAGAAACAAAGGTAGGACATTTCTTTGTTAGTTGTGAATCACACCAACAAAACGTTCAGGCTAAAAAGGGGATGTGTGGTAGGCAGGGCAAACAGCGTAAGTCAGGTAGAGTCAGTGTCTAACAGAACGGAAGAACGAGAAGTCGCTTCCATTGATCTGACAGAAATCGATGCGCCTGGCGCAATCAGGTCCACAGTCACTAAACTGGTATCGGAGCATTCCGATTTGTTCGCGAGTAGCGATCTGGACTTAGGGCGCACCAACACTGTCAAAATAAGCATAGACACTGGAGACCACGCTCCAATAAGGGTGAAACCTTACCGCGTTCCTTAGATAGTAGACAAAGCAGTAGATGGGATTTAGAGGCAGGGATCATCAGAAGATCAATGTCGCCATGGTCTTTCAGCTTAGTAGTAGTAACCAAAAAGGATGGTTCAAAGAGGTTGTGCGTTGACTTTCGAAAGCTAAACGAGATTACTAAGAAGTCGTCGTATCCACTACCGCTCATAGACGATATTTTGTCCTTGCTGGGGAAGGCAAAATATTTCACGAGGTTAGATATGAAATCGGGATACTGGCAGGTAGAGATGGCGGATCAAGAGAGTAGTGAGAAAACGGCTTTCGCTTGTTACAAGGGACTTTCTGAGTTCGCAGTCATGCCGTTTGGACTTTGCCAGGCACCCAGTGTGTTCACGCTGTTGATGAACACAGTGTTGAGGGGGTTAGAAACATTTTGTTCGGCATTTAGGGATGATATTCTCATCTTTTCAGAAACAAAGGAGCAGCATTATCAGCACATAAAAGATGTGTTCGGTAGGCTGAGACAGCATAAACTCAAGTTGAAACTGAAGAAATGTCAGTTCTTTGCCGAGGAAACACTTAGGGTTTGTGATAGGGAAGGAAGGAGTCAAACCAGACCCAGAAAAAGTGTCAGCAATTCGGACATTGCCGAATCCAACATGTATAAGGGAGTGTCGCAGTGTCATTGGAATGATATCATACTATCGCAGGTTCATACCCAACTTTTCTGAGATAGCCGAACCCATCATCAATTTGACAAAGAAATTTGCCAGATTCAAATGGTCTGATCAGTGTCAACAGGCGTTTGATTTTCTCAAAGAAAGTTTGTCAGTAGTTCCTTTGTTGGTATATCCGGACACGAGACGTCCATATGTATTGTACACGGATGCTAGTGACGCATGTATCGGGGCGTGTCTGACGCAAGAAAGTGACGACAGCACAGGACTCAAGACAGAAAAGCCTATCTACTTTCTGTCCCATAGGTTGAGCCAGAGCCATAAGAAGTGGTCTACCATAGAAAAGGAAGCATTTGCAATCCATTATGCATTACAGAAGTTAGACCACTATTTGCACAATGCGCAATTCGTTGTTCGCACATATCACAAACCGTTAAAGTATCTCTTAGAGTCACCTATGCAGAATAAGAAGATTCAGGTGTGGGCGCTAGGGATCGCAGGGTACAACTGCACTATAGAGTACATTCCAGGGCCACAGAATGTGTTGACTGATTTGTTGCCTAGAGTGCCGCAAACAGACGGAAAGGAGTTAGCATCAGAAGAGATGGAAGAAACAGTCGCAGAAGTGAGCGACAATGCGTTCCAGATAGGGGTGGTTAATTCTAGTCAGTTTAGACCAAAGCAGTTTGCAAGTTGTCAGACGGATGATCCTAGAGAAACTTTAGAAAAGGTAGAGGTGACAGGGTGGTTCGATATGATCACGGAGCAAGACAAGGATCCAGACATTGTTAAGTTGAAAGATCAGCTACTGAACGAGAAAGCACCGGCCAGTGTAAAAAGGAGGTATTTAGTCATAGAAGATGTCTTGTATTTCTTGTCGAATATTGATGACGATCCAGTAGCCAGATTAGTGGTGCCATCCCATTTGGTGGAGCATGTCGTAAACCAGTATCATGAGGGAAATGGGCACATGGGCCTTGATAAGACTTACGACACCATCAAACAGAAGTATTTTTGGCCAAACATGTACAGGGGGTTGAACGAATACATAGGCGGTTGCATTACCTGTCAGCAAAGGGTTTTGCAGAAACAGAAAGCCCAAGTGCAGGAAATGGACGTTCCTTCATATCCTTTTGCAAAGGTTAGTGTAGACATACAGGGTCCATTCCCTACTAGTCTGTCCGGGAACAAGTACATTTTAGGGTTTGTTTGCCGTTACAGTGGATATCCAGAGTGCTTTCCAGCACCAGATAAGTCGGCAGAAACTGTTGCTCAAATCTTGATGGATGAGATAATTCCTCGACACGGCTGTCCTTTGCAGGTGGTTTCTGATAATGGCACAGAAAATGTCAATCGGATCATGAGGGAGGTTCTCAGTGAACTAAACATAGATCATGTCTTGACGAGCTATTATCATCCACAGTCTAACGCTAAGGTAGAAAGACTGATTTCATCGTACCATGAATGATATCATGTCGAAGAAAATACAGGAAGATATCCAATCGTGGGATTTGCACATAAACCATGCGTTGTCGGCATACAGGGTTAGCGTTTCAGAAACGACTCAGTGCTCTCCATTCTTTCTACTGTATAACAGAGATCCAGTGTTACCATTAGATAACATTCTGAGGCCTAGACGGAAATATGTCGGAGAGGACCTTCATAAGGTAGCCTTAGAACAACAGCACAAATTGTTCACCCAGGTGCACCAAAGGATAAAGAAATCACAGAAGCGGGGGGCAAAATATGCAAACAGACAGGTCAAAAGTGACGAAATCAAAGTCGGGGACCCAGTGTACTATAAAAATAATCAAAGGAAAAACAAGCTAGACAGCAAATGGAAACCTTACTATAGAGTGGTCGAGCAAACAACCCCAGTAACGTACAGGATCAGGAACCAATTGACTGGTGAAGTAGTTAAAGTGCACGCAGAGCACATAAGACTCGCTAAATTAGATGAGTGGCCTAAACCCTCAGCGGAAACAATTAGGCCCCTCAGGAAGACTAATTATGCGATCGCACCGGAAGACAGCTCTTCCAGTGACAGCGAAGATGTAGGCGACTTACCTTCAAGAGAAAAATGGATCAAAAGACAGCGTAGGGAACGGGAGAACTCGTCTTCAGAAGACGACATACCTCTCATGGAGTTAGCAAAGAGGGTTAGACGCCAGAAGAGGAGACAAACAGTCGAAGCAGAATCGGCTGATGTTAGCTCGGGCGAAGGCACATCAGATAACTCTGATGATGATAGGATAAAGCATGTGGACGCAATCCTGCCTAAGTCAAGGAGTAAAGGGGTGAGGCGGTTATTAAAGGCTATAGGAGATCTACTTTAGGCTTCAATTAAAATGCAACTCTCAAGTGGTATTGAGAGAGGATCAATCAGGAAATCGTGCAGGTAATGCAGTTTTGGGTGTATGAATTTAGAACTACGGGTGTAAATGACATTTTGCAGACGTGCAAGATGAGGTTCGTCCTCTGTCTCATGATATTGGGTTTAGCAGATAACGTTTATAATTTATTAGTAATGGCAGTGGTCGTGTCAATTATAGGCGTAATAGTGGGAGTAGCCCGATATTTGGATTTGTTAAAAGCTGGCCCTTTATCGAGACTTAGGCGAGGACATAGTGGGGTCACTCGACCTACACAGGACCCGGGATCGGTGGCTACAACTGTGGCGGACGACAATGACGTCTACGGAGCAAGTGCCTCCGCACTGATGATGGAAGACAGGGTGGAACTGAAGACGACATCGCCAGTCGTGAAATTCTACCCGGCCTTGAAATGCGGCGACCTACGAGGTGGAGGAATTATGTTGGGACTGTGACCGCAACGGTGCCCATGAGAGACGAACAATTTCAGTGTTGACAATGAACTCTTTCTCTTTTATTTTATATTATGTGTATTTGGAATTTGAAATGTATTTTGATTGTGTAATGATGTGTAATTATATTGTTATTATGTCCCGAAGTGTAAACCCTCCTGAACAAGATAGAAAAATAATCCTGAACGGAATGTATTTTTCTCGGGTTAGGGAGGAATGTTGCACTACTGACGCGTGCCTCCACATCCGGCATCCGGATGTAGTTTCCGGTCACATAACATATGGTGAGCGTCTGTATGTAACTACCGGACTCGCCGGGCAGCCCTAATCAAGATAACGGGTCGGCCTCCGGAAACTGTTACTATATGGGAAATGGGTGGCATCTAATTAAGGGGACCGTTGGCACGCGTGGGCGCTCTAATTTGCGTAACGGGACCAGCCCTAAACGAGGGGCGGGTCCTAAGTGGAAGATGATTGATAAGGGCAAGGGTATATACATACTGGGGGACACAACACAAGGAACACACAACGAGAGAGAGAGAGAGAGACGGAGAGGGAACACAACGAGAGGGGGTGAGAGGAGAGTGAGAGAGATGGACGAAAGTAGAAGAGAGAGCGACTAGAGAGAACGACCGAATTGTAGTCTGTGGTTGGTCTTGCCCAACCCCAGACAATGCTCTTCAGACTGAAATAAACACGAGAGAAAACCATCACTGGACTTCAGTTGTTGTACGTGTTCATAGTGCAACATGGTTATAACATAGGAAACATGCAATGTTATCGACAGTAGTACAGACACATCCGTCCGTCCGTCCATCCACCCATCCATCTAGCCAGCCAGCCAACCATCCGTCCGTCCATCCATCTAGCCAGCCAGCCAACCATCCGTCCATCCTTCTATCTAGCCAGCCATCCAGCCAGCCATCCGTCTATCCATCCATCTATCCATCCATCCATCAACCCATCTAGCCAGCCAGCCAGCCACCTATCCATCCATCTATCCATCCATCCATCCATCCATCAACCCATCTAGCCAGCCAGCCACCTATCCATCCATCCATCCATCCATCCATCCATCCATCCATCCATCCATCCATCCATCAACCCATCTAGCCAGCCAGCCAGCCACCTATCAATCCGTCTATGTATCCACCCATAGTACATAGGTGCAGCAGGCGTCGGGCCGACTTGACAGGCTGTGAGAGAGCCATAGTCAGCCAGACCTGTATTGGCACGACATAGAAAGGAAGTCTACGGGGACTTGTCATAGGTGTGGTGGAGGGCATATGGGCCTTTCTGAGCGCAGAGATCCCAGCCGGACGGAACTGAAGTGAACAGGCCGTTTATCCATCCATCCACTCTCCCATCTATCCGCTCGTCCGTATGTCCGTCCATCCATTCAAGCCCCCTGCGCCCCCACCCCCCCACCCCCTACACACACACAAACACACACACACACACACACACACACACACACACACACACACACACACACACACACCCATGCACTGATCTATCCGTCTGTCCATCCACGCGCCCACCTGGTGACAATCGGACCGCGTGTGAGACAAAGGTTTGCAGACACGGTGCAGTGTTACATGGGGCGATATGTTGGCTTGATGACTGCTTGTTGATCCTGTCTACAACATTGATTGTCTGCTTTGTCTTGTCAGGGCCAGCCCAGGCAATCATTAGTCGGGTGTTTGGTAACGATTCCCTTGGGCCTGTCCACCCAACGTACTTCGATAGGCAAGAACTGGAGAGGGAGGCTGTCAAGGTCAAAATGCATCCGCGGGTGATCAAGGCGATGACCAAGACCTTTGACGTGCACACAAAGTCCAGAATTCTCAACGAGACTCGCAACAACGCACTCAACAAGGTATGACGGCACACTGGCGCCCGCTATTGACACAGAGCAGGTATGACGGCACACTGGCGCCCGCTATTGACACAGAGCAGGTATGACGGCACACTGGCGCCCGCTATTGACACAGAGCAGGTATGACGGCACGCTGGCGCCCGCTATTGACACAGAGCAGGTATGACGGCACGCTGGCGCCCGCTATTGACACATGAGATCAGGTATGACGACACACTGGCGCCCGCTATTGACAGAGAGCAGGTATGACGGCACGCTGGCGCCCGCTATTGACACAGAGCAGGTATGACGGCACGCTGGCGCCCGCTATTGACAAAGAGCAGGTATGGCTGCACGCTGGCGCCCGCTATTGACACAGAGCAGGTATGACGGCACGCTGGCGCCCGCTATTGACACAGAGCAGATATGACGGCACGCTGGCGCCCGCTATTGACACAGAGCAGGTATGACGGCACGCTGGCGCCCGCTATTGACAAAGAGCAGGTATGACTGCACGCTGGCGCCCGCTATTGACAAAGAGCAGGTATGACTGCACGCTGGCGCCCGCTATTGACACAGAGCAGGTATGACGGCACGCTGGCGCCCGCTATTGACAAAGAGCAGGTATGACTGCACGCTGGCGCCCGCTATTGACAAAGAGCAGGAATGACGGCACGCTGGCGCCCGCTATTGACAAAGAGCAGGTATGACGGCACGCTGGCGCCCGCTATTGACAAAGAGCAGGTATGACGGCACGCTGGCGCCCGCTATTGGCAAAGAGCAGGTATGACGGCACGCTGGCGCCCGCTATTGACAAAGAGCAGGTATGACGGCACGCTGGCGCCCGCTATTGACACAGAGCAGGTATGACGGCACGCTGGCGCCCGCTATTGACAAAGAGCAGTGTTACGATTGTGGTTGTGTTGTCCTGTGACAGTGTGCGTGTGTTGATCGTGGGTGACGGTCCGATGTTTGTTTGGGCTATCACGGTTACGATTCACGTGCCTTTTTAGTTAGATTTCCTTTTGTTCGTGAGTAGAGCCGATTTCGTTTTGTTAAGTTTAGTCCGGAACGTTCTAGAAAGGTCGCACTGTCTAGTGACATCGTAAGTGTCACGTCGGGTAGTTGGCAACACTTCGCTACATTTTTCGTTACTTTTTGCACGGTTTTCCTGTGCGCGTGGATTGAGCAGCCTTTATTTCGTTTTGGGAATGTTCTCGTACTTTCTAGAGCTACCAGGTGATAGGGATACCATACTTTTATGTGTCTTAATTATACGCTAGAATTTAGAGCTGAAGTGAGCAGCCGAGTTTTTGTAGCCTGTTTTAGTTTTTCTGGAAAGTTTATTTTAATAATAATAATAATAATAATTACGGTATTTATAATGCGCTTATCTTATAATAATTATAACTCTAAGCGCACACTCACAACTCGCGCACGCATGCGCACGCTTTAGACAATGACTCACGTACCACAAACAGTGAAATACATTACGACGGTCAGCTTGGGGTGGGGAGTGTGGTGATATAGTGCTAAAACTGTTGAAAGAGGTGAGTTTTGAGGGCGGACTGGAAGGAGGAGAGAGAGTGTTTCTGACGGAGAGAGAGTGGGAGAGTGTTCCAGGTGGATGGACCGTAGACGGAGAAGGAGCGGGGGCCGAAAGTGTTAAGTTTGGTGCGAGGGATGTGGAGGCGGAGAGGGTCGGAGGCAGAGCGGAGAGAGCGGGAAGGTGTGTAGGGGTGAAGTAAGTTAGAGAGATAATGAGCTTCGGCTGCGTGTTTCGTTCTGATTGGTTGCGTTGTATGATTTCTGTAGACGTTTCTAGAATTTAGTAGTATATACAAGGAGGGCGCTGGGATAGCCCGTTCGTACATTGTATTGCTTTGTCAGTTGTAGAGACACGTAGTTTATTGGGAGAGACGCTGTGTATGAGAAACTTTGTGTCGCAGTGTGGACATTGCAGAAGAGACTTTGTATCAGTAGTTTGTGCATTTGAAAGTGCATTTTTGTGTGGATATCGCATCGCTGAATTAAATATTGTTGGAACTGTTACTCCAGTATTGTCTACATCCTTAAGCCACATGTGACGGATTGCAGCTGAACGAGGTTTATTTTAAAGAACTCTACGTGTGTGTGTCTAGTGTGTTTATCATACTTCGACTACAACTCCACCACGTAACATTTTGGCGACCCCGACGAGACCTCTTCAGTTGGTTCAGTGGAAAGGGTAGCAGGAGAAAACAGCCAGCAGTGAAAAGCAGAGATGGCGACATCGAGATGGAGACATTCCTGAAAATTGGAAAGGAATGAGGACTCGAAGGAGCTCAACTCCTCGAGTTTGTAAAAGAGAGAGAGAAGGAGAGACTAGAGAGAGAAGAAAAGGAGAGACTGGAGAGAGAGGAGAAAGAAGAAAAGAGACGAGAGAGAGAAGAAAAGGAGAGTCTGGAGAGAGAGCATAAAGAAGAAAAGAGACGAGAGAAAGAAGAAAAAGAGAGATTGGAAGGAGAAGAAAGAGCCAAAGAGCGTGAAATTAGGAAACTCGAAATTCAAGCAGAAGAGGCGGAGAGGCAGCGACAACACGAAATTCATCTGAAGCAGATGGAGATAGAGGCACAGAGCCAGAGAACTAATGAAGCAACAGCATTAGCGAGCAGAGAACAAACAGCCCGTGCGCCAAAACTTCCACCTTTCATTGAAAATTCAGATAAGATGGACGCTTATCTGGAGCGATTCGAGCGCTTCGCAAATAGCAACAATTGGAAACAAGAGACTTGGGCTATTAAACTGAGCGCACTTCTAACTGGCAAAGCGCTTGAATTTTACACCCGCTTACCAAGAGAAGAAGCCGAAGATTATACACAGTTGAAAGCCGCCCTGCTGAGACAGTACGACTTCACTGAAGAGGGTTACAGGCGACGATTTCGGAACTGCAAGCCTGAAGAAGGAGAAACACCCGGCCTATTCATTGAAAGAATCAGAAGCTACCTGGAGAAATGGATAGAGCTGGCTGGTTTAAACAGAGAGTAACAGGACTTGTGTGACCTCATCATCAAAGAACAAGTTTTCAGCGCATGTTCTAAGGACCTGGCTGCCCACCTCAGAGAGCAAAAAGACCAGTCACTAAAGGCCCTGGCCGACTTCGCTCAAAGATACCTTGACGCTCACAACATGAAGTTCGGGTCCAGTAAGCCACAGCGTGTGTCTGCACCAGCAGAGGAAATCCACAATGTCAGAGACACCCCGAGATACAAGCCGGTGGAGAACCTGAATTGTTTCCTCTGTGGAAAGAAAGGTCACAAAGCGATACGATGTCCTTCTAAAGATGTTCCCCGAGGCGACAACATCAGAAGATCCAACCAAGATCGTGGGATACCAGGCAGAAGCAGTACCACGTCTCAACACAGAGCTGCCGCTGTATTAGCCAATGATGTGACGTCATCCAATGACTTTGAATCCAGAGAAAAGCGAGTTACACCAGAGCTGATCGAATCTTTCAGAAAAAATGGACGTATCCCAGTAGGAGATGGGACTACATGTTTACCAGTCTCAAACATCGCGCTGCCTGAGAATGAAGTGCCGAACATGCCGGTGGTGTCAGGATTCGTCGGCGACACACCAGTGAGAATGTTGAGAGACACTGGTTGTAGCTGCATCATTGTGAGAGAGGACCTAGTAGCTGAAGACCAGAAGCTACAGGAGTGGACCACCCTCATTTTGGCTGACGGAACTGTAAGGATTATCCCCCTTGCCAAAGTCAGTGTAGACACCCCATACTTGACAGGAGAGGTGAAGGCGTTGTGCATGAAGACGCCAGTCTACGACCTCATCATCGGAAATATTGATGGTGACAGAAACGCAGACGATCCAGATTCAGAGTGGAGACCTGAAATATGTTCTGTTACCACGAGAAGTCAAGCAAAGAAGAGTCACCAGACCATCCCTCTTAAAGTGGCGGACAACACGGAAGCAGCAGTGGTGAATAGGGACAGGCTGGTGGAGCTACAGAGAGGTCAAGACAAACCAAAATTGGCGGAATCGGTGCGTCTTGCTGATGACGAAAGACTAGACGACGAGAACCTGTTTGACCTTAATGAACTCCGACACAAAGAGGATGTAGAAGATATCGAGTTCGGTCAGAATCTGACCCAGACTCAACGTGAAGAACTGCGCGTCCTGACTCAAGAGTTCGAGCATCGGTTTACACCTGACCCAGGGACAACAGACACCATCCTGCACGAGGTAAACCTGACGTCAAACGAGCCAGTTCGCAGCAAACCTTATCGTCTTCCTTATAACACGGAGGGAAGAATTGAAAAAGGATATCAAGGAAATGCTGAGTCTGAATGTCATCAGAGAGTCCAAGTCAACATATGTGTCCCCAGTTGTCATCGTGAAGAAACCAGATGGATCCAACCGAGTGTGTGTGGACTATCGCAGACTCAATAAACTAACAATCTTTGATCCAGAGCCAATGCCCACAGCGGAAGAACTGTTCCAGAAGGTCAGTGGAGACCGATTTTTCTCCAAAATTGACCTAAGCAAAGGGTATTGGCAAATCAAGGTTGCAGAAGAAGATATCCCCAAGACAGCGTTCGTCACACCCGACGGTCATTGGGAGTTCCTGAAAATGCCTTTTGGTATGGTGAACAGTGGTGCCACATTGAAGAGAGGACTGAAAAAGAACCTAGGAAATATGCAAAATGTGGTCTTTTACTGGGATGACATTTTGATCCATACCAAAACTTGGGGGGACCACCTCAAAGCCCTCCGAGAACTGTTCCAAAGACTGTCAGATGCGAATTTCACCATCCGTCCAAGCAAGTGTATTCTTGGGGCTGACAACATAGACTTCATTGGACATAAATTGAGCGAAGGTTTAAAGGGGCTACCCGACACCAACGTGCAGAAGATCAGGGATGCCCCGCGACCTACGACCAAGTCGCAAGTCCGCTCATTTATGGGCTTGGCGAACTACTACCGGGAGTTCATACCAAACTTTGCGGCAGTCACAACACCCCTGACTGATTTGCTGAGGAAAGGACAAGCTAACATAGTGAAGTGGGAGGATGCCCAAGAGCGAGCATTCCAGGCGGTTCGAGACATCCTAACCGAGAAGCCTGTTCTACAACTTCCTGACCCGTTGAAAACGTTCTTCCTGAGAACAGACGCCTCCAACGAAGAAGTAGGTGCAGTCTTGATGCAAGAAGATAACGGAAAACTCCACCCAGTGAGCTACGCCAGCAAAAGGTTGACCAGGGCTGAGAGAAACTACTCGACCATCGAGAAGGAGTGCCTAGCCATCATCTGGGGAGTAAGGCGATTCGAACTGTACCTTCTGGGAGTGCCATTTGTTCTCCAAACAGACCATCAACCCTTGAACTATCTAAACTCTGCAAAGTTTACAAATTCTCGTATTATGAGATGGGCGATGTTCTTGCAGAATTTTGACATTAAACTACAGTCTATCAAGGGTTCGCAGAATTTTGGAGCAGATTACCTGAGCAGAGCAGTTTAAATGAACATTTCTGTGTCCAGAACATTTGTATGAAACATTTCGATGCTCAGGACAGTTTACAGGAACTGTGAGACGTTTATTTTAATTTGATTTTTGATGTGAAATTATATTTGTTTAGGGTTTTGTGTAGGTTTACACAGCCACAACCGTATTTTTGAAATTTGAGAAGAAATTTTTGTGAAATTTCATTCTTAAGAGGGGGGTAATGTTACGATTGTGGTTGTGTTGTCCTGTGACAGCGTGCATGTGTTGATCGTGGGTGACGGTCCGATGTTTGTTTGGGCTATCACGGTTACGATTCACGTGCCTTTTTAGTTAGATTTCCTTTTGTTCGTGAGTAGAGCCGATTTCGTTTTGTTAAGTTTAGTCCGGAACGTTTTAGAAAGGTCGCACTGTCTAGTGACATCGTAAGTGTCACGTCGGGTAGTTGGCAACACTTCGCTACATTTTTCGCTACTTTTGTTTTCCTGTGCGCGTGGATTGAGCAGCCTTTATTTTGTTTTGGGAGTGTTCTCGTACTTTCTAGAGCTACCAGGTGATAGGGATACCATACTTTTATGTGTCTTAATTATACGCTAGAATTTAGAGCTGAAGTGAGCAGCCGAGTTTTTGTAGCCTGTTTTAGTTTTTCTGGAAAGTTTATTTTAATGAGCTTCGGCTGCGTGTTTCGTTCTGATTGGTTGCGTTGTATGATTTCTGTAGACGTTTCTAGAATTTAGTAATATATATAAGGAGGGCGCTGGGATAGCCCGTTCGTACATTGTCTTGCTTTGTCAGTTGTAGAGACACGTAGTTTATTGGGAGAGACGCTGTTTGTGTCGCAGTGTGGACATTGCAGAAGAGACTTTGTATCAGTAGTTTGTGCATTTGAAAGTGCATTATTGTGTGGATATCGCATAGCTGAATTAAATATTGTTGGAACTGTTACTCCAGTATTGTCTACATCCTTAAGCCACGTGTGACGGATTGCAGCTGAACGAGGTTTATTTTAAAGAACTCTACGTGTGTGTGTCTAGTGTGTTTATCATACTTCGACTACAACTCCACCACGTAACAAGCAGGTATGACGGCATGCTGGCGCCCGCTATTGACAGAGCAGGTATGACGGCACGCTGGCGCCCGCTATTGACAGAGCAGGTATGACGGCACGCTGGCGCCCGCTATTGACAGAGCAGGTATGACGGCACGCTGGCGTCCGCTATTGACAGAGCAGGTATGACGGCACGCTGGCGCCCGCTATTGACAGAGCAGGTATGACGGCAAGCTGGCGCCCGCTATTGACAGAGCAGGTATGACGTCACGCTGGCGCCCGCTATTGACGAAGATTCCCAGTAATCAAACTTCTTCCGGCCCACGAAGGCGTCAGTTGGCCCGCGCACAGCCGTGCATAGACACACACAGCCGTGCATAGACACACACACAGCCGTGCATAGACATACACAGCCGTGCATAGACACACACAGCCGTGCATAGACACACACACAGCCGTGCATAGACATACACAGCCGTGCATAGACACACACAGCCGTGCATAGACACACACACAGCCGTGCATAGACATACACAGCCGTGCATAGACACACACAGCCGTGCATAGACACACACACAGCCGTGCATAGACATACACAGCCGTGCATAGACACACACAGCCGTGCATAGACACACACACAGCCGTGCATAGACATACACAGCCGTGCATAGACACACACACAGCCGTGCATAGACACACACACAGCCGTGCATAGACACACACACAGCCGTGCATAGACACAGACACAGCCGTGCATAGACATACACAGCCGTGCATAGACACACACAGCCGTGCATAGACATACACAGCCGTGCATAGACACACACAGCCGTGCATAGACACACACAGCCGTGCATAGACACACACACAGCCGTGCATAGACACACACACAGCCGTGCATAGACACACACACAGCCGTGCATAGACATACACACAGCCGTGCATAGACACACACAGCCGTGCATAGACACACACACAGCCGTGCATAGACACACACACAGCCATGTATAGACACACACACAGACGTGCATAGACACACGCACAGCCGTGCATAGACACACACACAGCCATGTATAGACACACACACAGCCGTGCATAGACACACACACAGCCGTGCATAGACACACACACAGCCGTGCATAGACACACACACAGCCGTGCATAAACACACACACAGCCGTGCATAGACACACACACAGCCGTGCATAGACACACACACAGTCGTACTTAGACACACTCACAGTCGTGCATAGACACACACACAGCCGTGCATAGACACACACACAGTCGTACTTAGACACACTCACAGTCGTGTATAGACACACACACACAGCCGTGCATAGACACACACACACACACACACAGCCGTGCATAGACACTGCGGCCGTCGTGACCCGGACGAACTTTCATTACTCGGGCAGGCCTACTGTGACGACCGTCTGATGCCAACAGACACATTACAAAGTAGCGTAACAGGTCCGGGAAGTGTGCTAGCTACTGCAGTAAAATGGTCTTGTTGCATCGAAGATCCCAGCGAAGAAGGAAACACGCTTAGAAAAGACAGTTACGACGCATTTGTGTTGTAACTGTCTTTCTAAGCGTGTTTCTCTCTTGGTTGGGTTCTCCTCTGCACGTTCAACACGCATGACAGTCCCCTTTATGGTCTGGATGGCGTTTGTTGTGACATTTCCGGTGAAAAAGTTCGAAGGACTCCCACAGAGGACTCGAGGGCTCATGAGGATCTATGCCTGTGGGAAATGTGTGGTGTTGTCTATGCTTGCGGTACTAGCGGGTCATGAGTTCCTTCCCCTTTGTTGATGGGAGTCCCTCGTTCAAACACAAGCTGGCTATGCTGTGAGGGAGTTGCGTGCCTTTAGACATACATGCTGACCTCTGAACTGGTTGCCAGGTGGTGTTGGTGCGGAAGAAGGATAGGCACTGGGTGCTAGCCGAGACTGACGACTTCCGTATCAAGTACGACAGAGACGCCATGACGCGCGCTTACGTCTGGCCCATTTTTGACGGCCGCAAAGTATCCTTTGAAGAGCAGGTCAGTACAGGGAACGATGCGCATCAGCATTTTACACACACACACACACACACACACACACACGCAAGCACGCTCTCTCTCTCTCTCTCTCTCTCTCTCTCTCTCTCTCTCT
Organism: Semisulcospira habei; assembly: GCA_036245525.1. NCBI lineage: Eukaryota > Metazoa > Mollusca > Gastropoda > Semisulcospiridae > Semisulcospira > Semisulcospira habei. The sequence continues at coordinate 425,522 of BTPG01000002.1, read as the reverse complement.
CTCTCTCTCTCTCTCTCTCTCTCTCTCTCTCTCTCTCTCTCTCTCTCTCTCTCTGTGTGTGTCTCTCTCTCTGGCGATTAGCGACCACTATCCTGTGTGCTGTAGTTGGGCTCTGAAGGTGGACAAGCCATGCCGTAAAAAGCAGCATACCACTATTCATTACAGTGCATTTAAACACTTCAATCGGGTCGCGTTTCTCACCGACCTTTGCTGAATCTCTTTTCAGTCAGTTTATAACTATGCTATTCCTGAAGAAGCGATGGCCGAATGGTACAGATTGTTCCTTGGTGTACTTGACAAGCATGCGCCACTACGTGAGAAGAGAGTCAAACACGTACAGTTACCTCAGTGGTTAAGTAAGGACATTAAAGACGTCATGGCTCTCCGAAATGAACTGAAGCGGAACAAAGATTATGCTGATTTCCGCAAGCAGCGCAACCGCGTAAAGTACCTGGTGCTCGAGGCCCAGAAAAAAACACTTCCAGCGCTTGATAGATAATAAATCTGATACCGTATCTGTCTGGCGAGCCCTCAATGCCTTTACCAAATCACGTCAAGCACCACCATGTACTTCATTACCTGCTGATACTTTTAATCAGCATCTCCTGTCTGCTGCCGACTCACTTTTGAATAAAAGTACTAATAACCTAAACAAGCCGACTATTTCTGTAAAACTGAAAACCTTTTGCGACGAGAGACTGGCGACAAACAACTTTTTTTTAACATTCAGTACATAACTGTTTTTGACGTAGGCAAGTCTATTAGTCAGCTGAAAAATAAACGCTCCCATGGTCATCATGATGACATTAACAGTTTCTTTTTAAAACTGTCTGTTCCCTACGAGGTTGAATCTTTAACATTTATCTACAATCTTATAATCCAACAAGGTACTTTCCTAAGAAGCTGGAAAATAGCTAAAGTCATTCCGTTGCCTAAAACTAAAGATCTCACTGACCCCAACAAATTCACTTTATCAGCTTTGTCAAAGCCGATAGAAAAATATGTCCACAGGCACCTAAGTCACTTCCTGGAGACACATAACTTGATTTATCCGCTACAGTCAGGCTTCAGACCCCGCCACTCTTGTCACACGGCTCTGTCTCATCTGACCAATTCCTGACTAACTTCAATAAACAATGCTGCAATGATCGGTGCAGTATTTTTAGATTTTCTAAAGTTTTTGACTTAGTCAACCATGAACTGTTTCTACAAAAGCTGTTGGCATACCACATAGACACAGATTCCGCTGCCTTCTTTAAATCTTATCAAAGCAGTAGATCTCAGTATGTTTTTGTCAACGGTGTCCACCACTCGATGCAATGCTGATGCTGTAGAAGTAGTATTAACCTTGGTTTAGTTTTTTCCTTTTGTTTTTCTGACCTGTGTCACCTGTGTCTGTTCCATCACCCACAATTGACTGGGACATAAAGTTGGAATTTATTAGTCCTTATGTATACACTGATGACGAAGGTGCCTTAGTATTTAGGAAAGTTGTTAACTCTGGGCTGTTGATTGTAAGCCTTGTTCCAAATTTTGCCCCAGAGAACAATAGCAGAGATAAACTGAAAGTACAGGAGTATGAGAAACGGAGGTATTTTCTTACAAACAGAAGGGGCAGATCTGATACTTCTGTTGTGTTTTCACCAGCAAACTTTGCCATGGCAAAAGAAGTGACAATAGTATTTGAAATTATCATGAAATCTGTAGCTTCTGTAAAAGAGGTAGATATTGCACAGGGAATAAAACTAACCTGGGATGACTCTGTGCAAGAATCATCAAAGGTCTTTATTGCTATTAAAAAAAGGGGTTGATATAGAGGTTTCAAGCAGTATTCCCGCTGTTAAGGTGGTAGTCGACAAAACAACTTTTGTTCGTCTAAGTTACATAAACCTTGAACACATTGATCTTGTTTCGTTTTATTATGCCAGCAAATTGTATACTTTTGACGAGTTGCAAAATGTAATCACTGATTAAATAAAAAATATTTTTGAATTAAAAAAAATGGTAAACTTGTATCCGCAACTACTGACGACTGAGACTGTGACGATGCTTGCATCTGATCAACATGTGCCAATTGCATCAGATAAAACATTACAGGCAGACGCATTTCGTTTAATGAATATTACAGAAGCAATTAAATATTTGGAAAGTGAGGAAGCAAAATACTCACGGTGTAAGAGACGGTATAAGACCGTTTTTAATTCTGTACAAAACACATCTATGGCTGTTGGTGCAGTTTCAGCTGGATGTTCTGTAGGGGGTATTGTTCTGTTTGCCACAGGAATTGGAAGTTTAATTGGAATTGCAGTTGAGGGTGTTAGCGTTGCTACATGCCTGGCTTGCTTTGGTTTGGAAGCCTTAAGCAAGAGGTTTCACACAAAATTACAGAAACATGAAGCATTGAGTACGCTGGCTGGTGCGAAGTTGAGCAGTATGAAACTTATTATCAGTAAGGCATTAAATGATAATTTTATTGACGATATTGAATTTAAGAGAGTGCAGGATGATTTGAACAATTATAAGAAACAGAAGTCTGAAATTCAGAATAAAATGCGTAGTCAATCTCCCGTGAATGTTGAAGAAATAAAGGCTAGTTTTTTAGAGATGGGAAAACAGATTGGTGTTCAGGAAACCACAGAAAAACTACACAATCTTTTAAACAAATAAAAATCAGATTTGGTAATCAATCAATATTGTTGTCATATGCTTGGCAGAGAGATGACGCGTCATTTACACTACTTGTGCCTGATTATTTAGCCCCATCTGCACCACCCCAGAGTATTATTGAGAACAAAAGTTTTTTATTGTCCTTGTATCTTGTCAAATTTGTCCGAGTAAGTTGTGACTGGAGTGACTTGTAAGAACTTAGGGTAAGTAATTAATAAGTTCTTATGGTAAGTAATTAATAAGTTCTTATAGTAGTAAGTAATTAATAAGTTCTTATGACAACTAACTTAAAGGTTACCTCTACAGGTTATTAAAAGTTAGTTGTAACTTGTTAATAAGTATAAAGTTCTACTTGAGAAAATCGTGTTCCTCAGAAAACAACTTTAACAGGGTGTGTGTAAAATGACATTATTATATTTATTTGATTGCACTATCGGAATATGGTTTGATTTGAGAGAAATGGTCATGTGGAAGTTAATGACCTTAATTAGTTAATTAATTAAGGTCAACTTAAGACAATGGGTTATTGTCTTAGGAATGTACTCGGCAATACAGATGATGATTCTCATGAGCCAGTGTTTGTTTCAAAATACGGTTTTGGTGCCAGTGAGGTGGAAATTATGTTAGCATTGAGAGAGTTGTGAGTGTTTGAGATTAAAATTGAATAGTTTTAGGGCATCTGTTTGGCTCCTGAGGATCCGATGGTTGAGTAAAGTACATTTACTAATCTCTACCTACCCCAGTAGCAAAGATTCTTCCCGGTCACGATGGCCGCAGCGGGCCCGCGCACAGGATTTTTGTTTACTAGGTACAGAATCGCAAAATAAATCGTGAATCCGTGGTGGTAACCCCCCCCCCCTTCCCTCCATACCACCCCTCCCCCCTCCTCCTTCGCCCGATTTTCCCCCCTTGGTCACGCTGTCGTGCATCTTGCAGATTGACATCAAGGACCTGAGGGCGGGCGAGCCAGTGAGTGACCACGCGGGGCTGGATCTGGTGCTGGCGGCCATGATAGCGGATGTGTTCATCGTGAAAAGGCTTATCCGGTGCTACGCGCAGGATGTACATGAGCATGACAGTCAACTGTAGCGCTGTCCGCACTGGACCGTGACGCCAGTTCACTAGCGCCCCAGGCGGAAGGAAGCAGCTACCGTGCTAGCTGAGGGGTCGCGGCTGATGAGCGAAAGGCTGGGGCAAGGACGGACGTTTTTTGACGATGTGCATTAGTGCAGGTGGGGGGGGGGGGGAAGGGGGGGTTCTCACAGTCACTGTGGAAGTGGACTTGGGACAGCGACTACGTACCGTTAGAAAGACGTCACTGATACACGCCGTCAGCACTCTGTGCTCGTTATGTCAGGCTTGTCCCCTTCTCTAACATCGTCGTTAATTAGACGCCAACGAGCCGCAGCCATCTTAGGACATGGCCACAGACTGGTGTCGGCAAACGGCATAGATCCTCATGAGCCCCCGCACCTGCGGGGAGCTCATAAGGATCTATGCCGTTTGCAGTCGGATCGTGCTGACTGTTTCCTCGGCAGCGAAAGGATTAAGCCCATATCCACGATGGCAGCGTTTCCATGGAAAAGTTATCGCCTACACGCCGGGTACCATTTAAAGCCCACCGTACCCGACGTCAGCACAGCACAGGGACAGTGACTCGCTGTGCGGTTGTAAACTGGGAGTAGCAGGTCGCGCGCACTAGAATGTTGAAGAACGCCATTTTGTGACGTCATTCATGTTAGTGATGTCTCAACACCAAAGAAAAATCAATACATTTCGTTCTCTTTTTGTGACGCAACTTTTGATCCGAATTTTAAAAATGTACTCCTGCTAACGGACTCTGGTGTGTGAGACTACCAACACAGTCCTTTACGCTCTGTTTATTTCGGCTGCCCTTTCAACTCATTCGAGAGGCGGCTCGTCTGGAATGAGTTAAGGGTCAGCCGCTGCACGGCAGGCTTTGGTTGCTCATTTTGGGGCCGATTCAAGGGGCTGTCAAATGTTGCCATGCCTCTGCTAAGAAGTTCCTACCCTTCTTTTCACGACCTTCGTGAGTAAGGACACGCACCAGAGGGTTTTCCTCTGCCTTTTGGGCGAAACGGAAGGAAAGCTCCCGCCTACAAAGGAGAAGAGCAAAAAATCCTTTAATTTCACGACATGCAAACTGCACAATGTAAGTCAGCGCTATTGGCCAGCACTGTTGTAACACTGTTGTAAGGCGTACTGACAACGGGTAGAAGCGAGATGTAGCGAATTATTCACTCATTCCAGACGTGCCGACTCCGGATACGCGGCTTAAGCCGCGTATCCGGAGGCGGCACGTCTGGAATGAGTTAACCGTGTACTGCCTGAAGTCGTTGGCTGTAGGTTGGAAGCTGCTATCTCCTGCATGCAGTGCGCGGTGGGCCGTACTGCACTCAGCCGAGACGTCGACAATCCGGCAAACAGACGTTGTTTGGAAATCTGATGTGGGTCAACATATGCACGTGTGTCCACGGAAACAGCGGAATAAAAGCCCGGACAAACATGCGATCGCGCATGTTTGTCCGGGCTTTTGATGCGCTGTTTTCGTCGAAGCAAGTCTGACCTAGTTTTGATTTTCGGAAACCCGTCTGTTGAAGACTTCCCCCTTGAAGGTTACACCGGTTTTAGCGAATGTCGACCCTCACAGTTCTAGCGTGGACCACAGTAGCAAGACGCGTCAAGGCGTCAGGCTGTCCCCGCACCGCCCTTGAGCTATCACGGTCGATGCTCACCTTTTTAGGTTATCTCCCTTCCCTGCCAGACGCGTCAAGTGACGTCACTGGAACTGCGGCTACGTCACTGCTGGTTTTCGTTGTTTGCAACAAGTGGTTGATATTGCAGAAAATGCGAAATGGTTCAGAAAGCGGCCTAGATCCTCATGAGCCTTGCAAGAGCTCATGAGAATCTGTGCCTCTTAAGAATGTACATTGCTGTATAAATGACTCTATACACAGTTCTGGTGTCATGGGCTTGTGCAAAATGTCGGTGACGTAACTGTCAATAACGTCATTTACAGAATGACGTTTCCCAAACAAGAATATGACTACAAAACATTGCCTTGTTATATCTCTCGGGCAGTTTGATATTATGTTGACTTAATTATGAGTAAAATCAAAGGCATCTAAGAAATCTATTTTACATTGTTGGAATTCAAACCATCTTTCATTGCACGACATCACTTTACTGTTTATAATTTTGTTAAACTTTTAACCTGTAGTTGACCTTTTCCATAACACCGCTGTGCATGCAGACACCGGTACTATGAACAGGTCGGGCGGTAAAGCGTTCAGGTAGAAGGTTCGAATCCAGCAGGGGTCAGATCCGATTCTGTGCCCCGTCTTTGACATCGTCGTGGTAGACCAAAGACCGTATACCCTACAACGTTTATATAATTCACGCACCTCGCATCAATAGCTGCGGAAGTGTCGTATAGCGTTGCCGCCGGCAACTCTATACGACACTTCCGCAGCTATGGATGCGGAGCGCCGTGGGTGAGTTATTGCCTTCAAAGCAGTACGGGTGGATGCCCGCACAATTAGTACGCGAAGGTTCTGTTTATAATGGACTCATTTCTGAGTGAACCTGGGCCGAGTTCAATCCTGGGTTCAATAAGCAATCAGTTTACATTTTTGGATACGCTTTTACTAGATTATTTATCTTTTTCCATATGATCACTACATAATTATGATCACTGCCTTTTGAGATGAAAACAAGAGATGTCGTGCAATGTTGCGTGGTTTTCAACGTTTGAGCGTAGCCCAGTCCGGAGAGTGGGTGGGGTTTATCACGTTTAATTGTCATTATATATTTTGTAACTATAATTACATCTCGGGTACATTTGACATTGACTTTAATGCCAGAGAAATAAATATTATGCGTCATGATTACGTCATTTACAGTGTTTGTCGTTTATTGTAAACTACACCAGCGTGACGTGAAACAGTTGGAGAAGTTCCACCACGTGCCCTGCGCTCCGTCCGTGCAATCCGCTAACAAGACAGCATCACCAACAGGACATAATCACCAACAAGACAGCATCACCAACAGGACAGCATCACCAACACGACAGCATCACCAACAGGACAGCATCTCCAACAGGACAGAATCACCAACAGGACAGCATCACCAACAGGACAGAATCACCAACAGGACAGCATCACCAACAGGACAGAATCACCAACAGGACAGCATCCCCAACAGGACAGCATCACCAACAGGAGAGAATCATCAACAGGACAGCATCACCAACAGGACAGCACCACCAACAGGACAGAATCACCAACAGGACAGCATCACCATCACCAACAGGACAAAATCACCAACAGGATTGCATCACCTACAGGACAGCATCACCAACAGGACATAATCACCAACAGGACAGAATCACAAACAGGACAGCATCACCAACAGGACAGAATCACCAACAGGACAGCATCACCAACAGCACAGAATCACCAACAGGACAGCATCACCAACAGGACAGAATCACCAACAGGACAGCATCACCAACAGCACAGAATCACCAACGGTGAGGTCTTGGACGGAGCCAAGTCACTCCCCATCGAGATGATCCTTCCGAGGACACGGCTCCGCTGGTCAGGCCGTGTAATCATATTGGAGGACTCATCCTAAAGCAGCTGCTGTTTGGAGAACTGGTTCAGGGGCACAGCACTCGGGGTGGCCAATGTAAGCGCTACAAAGATACTCTGAACGACAGCCTCAAGTGGTGCCAAATTAACTCATTCGCGACCAGATATATTCCGATATGCGGCTGGCCGCGAATGAATTAAACCTGCAAACCTAGTGGAAACAGCTATAGACAGACAGCAACGGCGTACCCTCACAAGAAATGCAACATCATCCCTGGAAGAGGATCGCCGGAACCAGATGCAGACCGCCAGAGAGCGGCGCTCATCCCTGCTTCAGGAACTGACTTCCAGAGCCGGGTCTGCTCACGACTCCGCAAGTCCAGACTGGGACTACAGAGCCATCCCCGCACCCATAGATATCTGCACCCATAGATATCTGCACCCATAGATATCTGCACACCTACGTCCTCCTCCAACCTTGAGGGGGTCACCACCCTTCCCGTTTATTGTAAACTGCACGTCAGTTGTTTTGCAGTCAGCGTTTAGACAGCAGAGGGAGGGAATGGACCATTTTTGGCTCAAGTGCGATAGCGAAAGTGAGTCTATGTAAAGGGCTATCCGTCGTCTGTCCGGCGTCTGTCGTCCGTGGTAAACTTTAACTTTGGCATTTTCTCGGAGACTATTCAAGCCACAGACTTCAACGTTCAGACTTTCAGAGTTCAGACTTTCTAAACATACCAATTTCAGTGACCTCTCTGAAAGGGCAAGGACACACGGGGTCCAGAAAGGGGTCAAAAATAGACATATTTTCTCACAAATTGTTTCTTTTCAAATAGTATTTTCAACTTCAATCCCCAACTTGGTACCTGATGGTAAGACCTTTCTCTGCATACTAACTTGGATGACCTCTCGGAGAGTTCAAGGGTCACTAGAGGTCGGCAAATGGGTGAAAAGTGACTGTTTTTGATAGAACTGTAGTTTTTAGCAAAGTGCTTGCCACCTTTTCAATCAAATTTGGCACGAAGGTAGCTGATGATAACACCTTTCTATGCATGCTAATTTAGTTGACCCCTCACAAAGGTCAAGGGTCACGGGGGGGTCGACACATTTCTGAAACATGCGTACATTTTGAGAAAACTCTGATTGTTTTGGGTATAAGAGCCAACCCTTTAGCTTATGCTTAGACAAATGGAACACTTTCAGTGACCTGTTGGAAAGGTCAAGGTCACAAAGGTCACACTTATTATTTGGATATACACGTGAGGCACAAGGGCTTTGCCTTTCTTGTTCTGCCATGAGTTTCCTGCCCCTGGCTGGCTCCGAGCGGAGCCAGCCAGCGGCAGGAAACTCTTGGCCCAAACAAAATCGTCATTTCTTTCCCCTGTGTTTAGTAGACAGGCAGTCCACGGAGTTTTCATGGTGACTGATGAAGGGAAACAATTCTGTATTGTGTGTGTTTCCAAAGGGAACTAATTCCAGTAATAGTTCTGAAGTGTGTTCTGTCACCGCTAAGTGACGCTGTTTGTTGCCACTCCCTACCTCACCAGCCGCGCCCGGACTGACCATTAACCTTGTTAGCCTCGGATCCCTGCAGCAGGAGATGGATCGACCATGATAATTCAAGGGTAGCGCCAGATTAGCTTGGCGCCTTCTGAGCCGCCAAGCTAATCTGGCACTACCCTTGAATTATCAAGGTCAAGCCATCTCCTGCAACTGGTACATAGTCGTTAGGCAACAACAACAAAATGTGAGAACAACGGTTAAGGATTAATTCATTGGCGGACAGCCGCATCCGGATGCGTTGACGTCAATGATCACGTCTGCACGCTCAGCTCCGATCTGTATGTGTAGGGGCAGCCTCGACACTCGGCTCAGCACTGTTCAGGCATGAGACAGGGGTCCATTTTTGTGTGAAAAGCGGAATTTTCATTGTAATGCACTGAGAATCTCGCTTTTCACACACACCCCCCCCCCCCCCCCCAACAAGAAAAGGGGGGAGGGGCTTGCTGTCAGTAGTCTCCACACGGTAGAACCATTTCAAGGTGGCAGTCAATTGTGCGTCAACTGAGCGTTAGGGGAGAAGTCAAAGTGTACCTGATAGAATGATATGAAAATAAAGAACAGTTAACGAAGCCACAGCGCGATGTAGAGAAAACGTCATGCAAAGACCCGCATAGTATATTAATTGTTTGCGTCTCTGTAGAGGTTTTTATCCTACAAGAATCCTCGCAACTAACTCACAAAGACAGTTTAGTCAGTTAATGCACACACGCACACGCACACAATCAAACCCTACTGTGCATAGAGCCACTGGTACTGTATATAGTCATACACCCACTCTATATACAGTACCACACTCACTGTACACAGTATCACAGACTCTGCATACAATACCACACACACACTGTCTACAGTACCACATATACGATATACAGTACCAAACAAACACTGTCTACAGTACCGCACACACTCACACACATACACACACTTTATACAGTACCACACACTGTATACAGTGCCAAACAAACACTGTCTACAATGCCACACGCACTGTATGCGGTACCACATACACTGTATACAGTACCACACACACTGTATACGGTACCACACACACTGTATACGGTACCACATACACTGTATACAATGCCATACAAACACCGTCTACAATACCACACACACTGCATACAGTAACACACACACACACTCTGTAAACTGTGCCAAACATTGCCTACAGTACCACACACACTGTAAACAGTACCCAACACACACTGTGAACAGTACCCTACACACTGTAAACAGTACCCTACACACACTGTAAACAGTACTGCACACACTGTAAACATTACTTTACACACAATGTAAACAGTACCCTACACACTGTAAACAGTATCTTACACACACTGTAAACAGTACTCTACACACTGTAAACAGTACCCTACACACACTGTAAACAGTACCTTACACACACTGTAAACAGTACCCTACACACACTGTAAACATTACCTTACACACACTGTAAACAGTACCCTATACACACTGTAAACAGTACCCGACACACTGTAAACAGTACTTTACACACACTGTAAACAATACCCTACACACACTGTAAACAGTACCCTACATACTGTAAACAGTACCTTACACACACTGTAAACAGTACCGGTGGCTGTATGCACAAGGGGGAGGAAACGTCGAAAATCTCGGGATCTTGACCATTCTGGTTCACATGACACTGACCATACGTTGGTGTCTAGGGCGGTACCATGACACGTAGCGCACGCGCTGGACAGGTAGTGTCACGTTGCCATGAAAAATAGGTCGAGTTTTGTTTACGAACACCTGAGCCATCCACACTTTGCAACTGATATTTTGTACTGATATTTTGTACTGATATGTTGTACTGATTTTTTGTTTTGATATGTTGTACTGATATGCTGTACTGATATGTTTACTGATATGCTGTACTGATATGTTGTACTGATATGTTTACTGATATGTTTACTGATATGTTGTACTGATATGTTGTACTGATATGTTTACTGATATGTTTACTGATATGTTAAGAAGTACCCAACGGAGAAAGAAACACGCTTAGAAAAGACGGGTACAACACAATTTATTAATATTTCGGGTAAATACCCTTTGTCAAAATAGACAAACAAACAAACATAGAGATTAGCCGCTACTTATCTTCAATGGCAGAAGGAATGTGGCAACTGAAGGAGGTGACGTAAAATAAAAGAAAAGAAAAGGAAGAACAAAAGTGCGAAAAAAGTAAAAATGACGTCAACGAAAAATCGCGTAAGAGAGAGACTCGGAAAGAACCTGAACGTGCAGGAGCGAGCGAAAGAAAAGGCGTGTAGATGAGGCCAGAGAAAGAGAGAGAGAGAGAGAGAGAGAGAGAGAGAGAGAGAGAGAGAGAGAGAGAGAGAGAGAGAGAGAGAGAGAGAGAGAGAGAGAGAGAGAGAGAAAGAGAGAGAGAGAAAGAGAGAGAGAGAGAGCGAGACGGAGAGAGAGAAAGAGAGAGAGAGAGAACGAATGGGGAATACCCTTGGGCACGAAGTAGGCTGAGTGTCTAATACACAAAGCCTGCTAAACACCAACCCGAAGGCAAACTTTATATCACCTTCAAGTTGAGGACTACCTCAGGGAAAAACGGGAGGACCCCGGGAAAAAAAAACCCAGCATTTAGCACGGTACACAACAAGTAATAAGTCATGAAAACAAAGCAAAGAATCAGATTCAGTAAGAGAATATTGGTATAAGTGGAGAGTAGGTAGTTGTGAAACCGTCTTCAAGGGTAACTCAAAAAATAAGGGGGGGGGGGGGAGGAGAGAGAGAGAGAGAGAGAGAGAGAGAGAGAGAGAGAGAGAGAGAGAGAGAGAGAGAGAGAGAGATGGGGGCGGGGGGAAGGGGGGGAAGGAGTAAGGAGGAAGGGGAAGAAGGAGAAAAAAAAAAAAAGGGAGGGGGGGGGGGCGTAAGACAACCAGCCAGAGCCACCAACCCCACCCAACAGGCACCCACCAGCCCACAGAAAAACACACAGGCACGCAACAAGACGACCACATACATCCCCAAGGGATGCACACGATCGCCCCGCCCCAAAACCGCGTATCAAACCGTGAGCCGGAGACCCGGTGCCCGACAGGGAAGGGCAAGGGATCCAACTAAACGTTCGGCCAGCGCTGAGAAAGTCCCCAAGGGAAATGTACATATCAACCAGCGCCAACATCACCTAACTGATTAGTGAGTAGTAAATCAGTGAGGTAAAGTAGCAGACACAAGCAAGGTAAACAATGTTAATCTTTCATGTTCATCCCGAGTGGCACCACAGTGCCCAGTTTATTAATCAGAAATTTTTCACGGTCTTTCCTGGCCCAGACATTACTGGCCTGCATAAGCCAGAGGCCTTTAACTCGAATGTCGGAGACGGAGTGGTCGGCCTGATTGAACTGTCGTCCGACCGGTCTGTTGTATTGGTACTTGACAGACTGAAGATGTTCTTTGAAACGGTCGTTGATGGTTCTTTCCGTCTCTCCAACATAGAGTTGGCCGCATTTAACACAGGAGATGACATAAATCACGTTGGTGGTTTGACACGTGAAGTATCTGTCTATGTTGAATTTGTAACGTGGACCATTCACCACGGTGGAAGGGCAAATAAAAGGACAGGCTCTCCTAACACTCCTTATTACCGTTTAAAGAACATAGGTATAGATTAGTATTTTTGTGATTTGGCTTGTCTCTGTGCCTGCGTCCTTAAAACCAAGTGCGTGTTTGAATGGTTACAAGCAGTCAGGGATTTGGAAAGGGCCAGCCGTTAACCCACCGAGCAGTCGAACTGAGACTGACCTGCGCTCGCGGGGTTTGATTACACACCGTCACACAAAATGTAGTCTCGTGCGATACCATGTGTTCTTCAGAATTGTGTACGGCCATTAGCGCTGAAACAAACAACAACAAAAATGTATAGGATCAAAGAACATTGTTTTTAGTGTTGTCATTATTCTGGAATGGTGTCCGCACCCATAATTCAACAGCCAAGCTCTGCGGCCTCAGACAACCTATTCTAACGGACGTTAGAAGGCATTCCTCATTTTGTAGGCAAGCTGACAATATTTACGATATTTATATCCGGCCTGAAGCTGTACTGGGATGACACATTCCATCGATTATTCGTTAATTTCCACCGTTTCATGAAATAACTAAAACATCAATATGTAGATACACGCCTGTGCTAGCTTGTTTATAAGGAATGTAACAGCGTGCCAGTTTTAACCAGCCTAAGCCACCAGGGACCCGAAAATGATGGGATGGAACTCCACACTTTCTTTGCAAGAATACATGACGTTTTTTTCGGTGACGCAATAATAAAAATAAGTAATACAAAAGTCACTAAAAATATTATGTTGCATTATATCAAAACAATGGTGAAGGGAAAATCTTTCCCCTGTACAAAGAGTGCCCACTGTGTTTGACGTGTAACACACCCCCAACAGCAGCAAGCGTCCCACTTTTTTTCAACATCAGAGGTGACAGAAAACATGCGAGGGGCGACTGCGGAAGTGACGTTTGTGGAGGTGCAGAGAGTCTTCGCAATTCGCTTTCAACAACACAGTCTGCGTCTATTGCCGGGAAAGGTCGGCCCCTGGATCTCTGCTTACTTGAGAGAAGAACCCAACGAAGAAAGAAACACGCTGAGAAAAGACAGTTACAAGACAATTGTCCTTTCTAAGTGTGTTTCGTTCTTCGTTGGGGCGTTCTCTGCATTTTAAGCGTTTTGCAGTCACTTTTTGGTATGGGATTTGTTCGCTTACTGATCACAACCCAAGACGCTCGCTGGCAGAGTCGCACTCATATTAACTCATTCGAGACGTGCCGCCTACGGATACGCGGCTATTCGCCGCGTATCCGTAGGCGGCACGTTTCGAATGAGTTAAGCCTACCGCCATCGCACATTAGCGGATACAGCGCGGGGCGTCGGCAGCAAGCAGGAACTCAAGCATCACGCGCACCTGACACTGGCGCACACGGGACAAGCGACAGGCGCAGATACCATATATGGCATGTCTCGCCTGACAACTTACAACAACGAAAACGGCCGGAATTTTCGACGCAGTGTGTACACGATGCACCTTGTGTGACTTATCACGATCGTGAAATACATTCAGTCAGAGTTCATACATTCTCCTGACTTCTGTAAAGTTTAATCAGTCTCGAAGTTTCCTCGTCTATCTTGTCGGCCATTTTTGTATTTACCGGAAACTAACCGAGATCTCCATTCTGATTGGCTGATTCCGCGCGACAAGCGGCGCATCAAGCAGCAGAAATAGAACCTGCTCTGTCTTTGCGGCGTTGGTTTCTGACGTCCGGGATCAAGGCTGCCGACGCCTCGTCACTTCTGACGTCCGGGATCAAGGCTGCCGACGCCTCGTCACTTCTGACGTCCGGGATCAATGCTGCCGACGCCTCGTCACTTCTCACGTCCGGGATCAAGGCTGCCGACGCCTCGTCACTTCTGACGTCCGGGATCAAGGCTGCCGACGCCTCGTCACTTCTGTCCGGGATCAAGGCTGCCGACGCCTCGTCACTTCTCACGTCCGGGATCAAGGCTGCCGACGCCTCGTCACTTCTCACGTCCGGGATCAAGGCTGCCGACGCCTCGTCCCTTCTGACGTCCGGGATCAAGGCTGCCGACGCCTCGTCACTTCTGACGTCCGGGATCAAGGCTGCCGACGCCTCGTCACTTCTGACGTCCGGGAACAAGGCTGCCGACGCCTCGTCACTTCTGACGTCCGGGATCAAGGCTGCCGACGCCTCGTCACTTCTGACGCCCGGGATCAAGGCTGCCGACGCCTCGTCACTTCTGACGCCCGGGATCAAGGCTGCCGACGCCTCGTCACTTCTGACGTCCGGGATCAAGGCTGCCGACGCCTCGTCACTTCTGACGTCCGGGATCAAGGCTGCCGACGCCTCGTCACTACTGACGTCCGGGATCAGGGCTGCCGACGCCTCGTCACTTCTGACGTCCGGGATCAAGGCTGCCGACGCCTCGTCACTTCTGACGCCCGGGATCAAGGCTGCCGACGCCTCGTCACTTCTGACGTCCGGGATCAAGGCTGCCGACGCCTCGTCACTTCTGACGTCCGGGATCAAGGCTGCCGACGCCTCGTCACTTCTCACGTCCGGGATCAAGGCTGCCGACGCCTCGTCACTTCTCACGTCCGGGATCAAGGCTGCCGACGCCTCGTCACTTCTGACGTCCGGGATCAAGGCTGCCGACGCCTCGTCACTTCTGACGTCCGGGATCAAGGCTGCCGACGCCTCGTCACTTTTGACGTCCGGGATCAAGGCTGCCGACGCCTCGTCACTTCTCACGTCCGGGATCAAGGCTGCCGACGCCTCGTCACTACTGACGTCCGGGATCAAGGCTGCCGACGCCTCGTCACTTCTGACGCCCGGGATCAAGGCTGCCGACGCCTCGTCACTTCTGACGTCCGGGATCAAGGCTGCCGACGCCTCGTCACTACTGACGCCCGGGATCAAGGCTGCCGACGCCTCGTCACTTCTCACGTCCGGGATCAAGGCTGCCGACGCCTCGTCACTACTGACGCCCGGGATCAAGGCTGCCGACGCCTCGTCACTTCTGACGCCCGGGATCAAGGCTGCCGACGCCTCGTCACTTCTGACGCCCGGGATCAAGGCTGCCGACGCCTCGTCACTTCTGACGTCCGGGATCAAGGCTGCCGACGCCTCGTCACTAGCGACAGAACTCGCGCACAAGGCGGCGCGGCGAAATCTTGTACGGGTCGTTGAGATCGGAGCGCACGTTTTTTTCCCAAATGATGTCGGTAAAGAAACACTATTCTGTACCACTTTAAGAATAAATATCATTAAGTGCTAATTGACCTATTATGACCTATTTTTTACTTTGCTCCTCAGATTTGATGTTGCCGTACAGGCGTAAACATTTGGTCAAAAGGCCCTCGAGGACAAGCTATTTTTATTACCCTAACAGAGCCCGGGAGGGAAACAGCCAGATTTCAGCATCAAGGTCAAACATGCAGACTTCGTATATGCCTGCGCTGTTTCAGGTTTGAAAGTTTGGTAAACGGATCATGTGGAAACGGAT
Source organism: Semisulcospira habei (assembly GCA_036245525.1). Lineage (NCBI taxonomy): Eukaryota > Metazoa > Mollusca > Gastropoda > Semisulcospiridae > Semisulcospira > Semisulcospira habei. The sequence goes on along the minus strand of BTPG01000002.1, from coordinate 409,610 downwards.
CTCTCATATACTGGGCTGAATATTATCTGGGGCACATTTAGGGATGTAAAATCAGTCATTTCGTGAAACAAAAATTTCCAATTTGTACGACTGTATAGCAACAATAACACTTTGTTGAATCGGTCTGTTCCACCTCACATGTTGACGACACCAGGCAACCCGGGCTCTGCGATGAGCTGGAGTGAGGGGCATTCTCACTGCTGCTCTGCATGAAGCCAGGCCAATTTCGCGCAGACGTCGGCAGACTGTGCTTCTGCTGGCGTTAACGTTTGCAGCTTGCATCAGTTGACGTCGCAGAGTGCTTGACCTGACAGTTCGGTCGCGCAGAGCCGCCACACAGAGGTATCTGTCCTCCCTTCTGCTGGTGCAGCGCGGGCGTCCTGAGCAAGGTAGTCGTTCTGCCCTTCCAGTTTCTTGGCATCGTGCCAGCAGCCTCTGGATCACTGAATAGGATCACCCGAAGACGTCTCCCAACTTCTCGTCCATAAATTTCATCCTGCAGCCATGCTAGCGCGCGGCTTTGGTCTCCTACCGTTAGGCTTCGTCGTGATGGCATGGTTAGGAAAGTGACAATTATGCCCCTAATGTACCGGTATTGTTGCGAAACAGAGGTGCTCAGTGTTCACGACTGACCCCTTTAGCACGTGCATCACGACTTTACCGAGTTTTTCCACCTGCCTGCCTTTGGTACGCTTGCAAATATCGCACAGCTTTTCACAAAAACTGCCGATGTTTCTCGTGCATTTGACACGTTCGTGGAAATTGATGAATTTTTGTCTATCGTTGCCTATACAGTGGACTGACTAAGGTCAACTTTTAACCCATTTGGATCGAAAGAACCTTGTATTTTATTAGCGTACTTGCGACGATACACAATGACACAAAAAACGTGGGGCGGCCGTAAGTTTTGACCATTAGTATAGCACAGACTCTCTGGGACTGTAGATCTATCGTGAGCTTATGAAGTATCCGCCATTACACATTTGGTCCAATATCTCGCCAGAATGCGTCATAAAATTATAGCTTGATTTGTCTAATAAACTTCTCTTCCTTTCTTTTTTTTTTTTGTTTGTTTGTTTGTTGTTGGTTGTAACATGTGATTGGTATACTAATAAATTATTTAAACCCCCTTCGGTTCCAGATGACTCAGACCTTGTTTTTACAGACTTCGTTCATTCTGCACAGCAAAAGACCCGGCTGTCTCATAAACATAGATACAAAGTGTTTCAGCAAGATGCATAGATCCTCATGAGCCCCCGCAACTGCGGGGGCTCATGAGGACCTATACCTCTTGCAGTCGGGTAGTGCTCAAATTTTCGCGGGACTGAACGAATGAACCAGGGGACATTACTCAATTTGGACTAAATGCGATCGTGGCGGGCGCTTAGGCGCAGAAAGATGGCGACCGCTCGCGCATTCGCTCAGATGCGAAATTGGCGGTGAGCGAGTTGATTTATGAAGGGGAAAGGGACCACTATACATTAAGTGTTCTTCTGGTTGTATGTGTGAATGTGAATGTGGGGTTTAGTGCGTGAGTGCGTGTTAAAAAAAAAATGGGTGCAATCGATGATGAAAGACGATGGAAGTGCGAAATAGCTCTTTCGGTTAAACGTCGGAGCAGGAGAGCGAAGGGAATCGCCGGGTCGTGGGTTCGAATCCCCGTCCCTGCCCCAGTAGCTGGACTCGCAATCCAGGGGGAAAAGACGAGCTTGTTCAATAGCATGTCCGTTGAAAGGTCCTAATAAATCAAAGTGGCACAGTTGGAGTGCGCCTGAGTTGAGCAGTGTTCAGGTCGTACTCCATAGGCAATAGATTTCCCTGTCCCCCATAACCCGCCCGTCAGGGCCGTCCATTATCACTTCGGTGCCGTGGACGTTAAACCCGAACTAATCAATGAAAGACGCCAGTGACCAGAAGGGATTGTGTCGCACGGGATGAACACAGCTGGATGCTTCAGTACACAGCTGATTGATTCACGCGAGCATAACTCTTTCACCGCTAAAAACCGAGAATAACCCAAACGCAACAAGAGGCAGACATTCTCATGAGCACCCGCAATTGCGTGGCTGATGAGGATCTATGCCGCTTGCTGAGACCCATGTCATCTGCTTCCTTGGGCGAGTGGAGTTTTTCTCTTTGCAGCGCAATATTGTTCAGTGACGCCATTCATGGCCGTAGCGGTGTAGGGACTAAGAGAATGTTCTGATTCAATGAAGCTGAATATTTGGCCTTTCTTCTTACGATCTTCCGTGAATACGGTGTTCCTTTTAAATGCCACGTCGATACAATTGCGGGGGATGGAATATAATGGATTTTCTCGGCAGTAAAATGAATGAATGGATCTGGCTGCGAGCCTGTCTTGCACAGAAACCAGTCCTTCCTTCCCGGGCTGTCTACGGAGACCGAAAATAACTTCAATCAAATTTGCGACCGTGTTGCTCTTCTTTGCCGCTCTGTCAGAATATTTTTTCTCGGCTGTACCCATCCACTGCCGATAAAACACGGATAATGCAAGAGGTATAGATCCTCATGAGCCCCCGCAAGGTGCGGGGGCTCATGAGGATCTTTGCCTCTTGCGGAAACCGCTAAAGTATTTATAAATGTTTTTAGTATTTCTATAATAATGCAGCACAAAATGGCTGACTTACATCACGACGCGTGAATGTCGTAAATGTAAACATTGTTCAGCTCTTCTCCTGTCTTGGGTCGTGAAAAGAAGGGTAGGTGTCTTCTAAGTTGAAACAAAACAAGATTGAGAAGCTTGTGTATCGAAGAATTTTAGTAGTGACAGCCCGACATGGAGCATATCGCTGGAACTATTTCGACCATCACCTGTCTGTCTGTCTGTCTGTCTGTCTCCCTCTCTCTCTCTCTCTCTCTCTCTCTCTCTCTCTCTCTCTCTCTCTCTCTCTCTCTCTCTCTCTCTCTCTCTCTCTCTCAGTGTGCCACCCCCCCCCGCCCCACCCTCTCCATCCCCCGTGTCCAGGCGTGGGCGTGCGCGTCACCATGACGTCACAAACCATTATCGATCCACAGAGCCAGCGGGCCCGCAGTCGCTTCTAGCCGTCTCAGTCTATTCGCCACCGTCAGACGACACCGACCACCCTATCTCCACCACAGCTACGACAACAGCTGGCAAGACTGCAGGCAGACTCATACTCACCACAACGTTAGAAAAAAAAAAATAATCGGTAACTTCCATCTTGACTAGCATAAGAGCAGCTAGGACAGACTCGGCGAGATTAGCAGTTAAACCAAAATTAGGATTCCAAATTTACACTTCACAGCTTCAAAATTCACACTTCTGTTTTACTTTGAAGAAATCCTCGGGTGGAACATCTGTAATTAATTTCTGACACAAGACAGTCGCTGAGAGTCAGCAAGGGCAGAAACTTCTATCGCTTTTAAAAAAAGGCCAACATTTTTCTTTTAATCTCCATCAAGTTTTGACAGTATCATCATCAGAAACGTGCACAACGACCAAGATGTTGTCGCTGCCAAGATGTATCTGCTGTGTGTTGTTGATGTCGTTCGCTGCTTCGGCGCCGTTGACAGAAACCCAGGGTGAGTTTGCTTTAATTTTTTTCTTCTTCTTTTTGTGTGTGATTATTTACCTGTTGTCATATTTGCTCTTACCCAATGCGCAAAATGTGTGTGATTATTTACCTGTTGTCATATTTGCTCTTACCCAATGCGCAAAATGTGTGTGATTATTTACCTGTTGTCATATTTGCTCTTACCCAATGCGCAAAATTCCACCGGGCCTACGTGGCGCATTGGTTACACACATAATACGACCGCGTCGTGAAATTTAAAATGCTTTGACCATGATGTTTTGAGGTTAGTGCTTACTAGCTTGGCGCCCAAGAGACGCCCATCCATTAACCCACATCATACTGAGGCTAACAGCTTCAAATGTGTACACTGCCATATGCAGGCTACATTATAGTACTTACAGATAAGGCTATAGACCAATGGCTTTAGTTCAAGGGTAGTGCCAGAATAGCTTGGCGCCTAGAGGCGCCAAGCTATTTTGGCATTACCCTTGAACTATTTTAGTCAAACTTATTTCACACACTGGTGTATTCAGAATGAGACGGGTTAAGCACTACCCGTGAAATATCATGGTTGGGAAGTGCCTGACTTTAGCCTGGCGCACTACCCTCGAACTGTCATGGTGGGTAGATCCCCAGTGATTATTTAAGTAATGCTGGAGGGTAGTGCCTGACACGTTTGCCGTCTATGGCGGCGTATCAGGCAGTACGCTTAAACTACCACGTTCGACCGATCTCCTGCGAGGGGTGCGGAATAGACTGCAACTTGTGCCACTGGAAAATGTAACATACGCACCTTATTACATGTTGACGTTCACAAATCAATCATCGCAGCGATAGTGTGGGCTGTCCGTATTTATTTTTTAATTTTTTAATTTTTTTTTTTTATTTCTTTGCAAATGACAGTAAACTTCTGATATAACAAACGTCTGGCAGACCCACAAATTGCAAGGTTACACCCGAGGTTTAGTATTAAGCGATGTAATTTACGTCATCAGAATACAATCGTTACCTCTGAAATAATAAATCAATAAATAGCTGTTATGTCCGATTGGTATGTCATACGGGACCTTGCTGTAAGCCAAGTTTGCTTTATTTAATGTTAACCCTCCAGCGGCCAAAGCGAAACCCACCCAAAAGACACAAACCCTCATGAGCTCCCGCTGTTGCGGGAGCTCATGAGGGTTTGTGTCTAGCGTTGGTCTTATGTTCTTCATGCCCATTTCGTATCCGATTTATATCTATGTTCTTCACGCAAATGTCAGTCGGTGTGCAGTCAATTCAGAAGCGACATGTTTTACATCGCTGACAGGGAATGGGTTAATTAAGAATTTCTTTATTGTAATTATTAAGGAGGTGTACACATGCCATTTTTGGGTGGGATTTGTTTGGTTGTTTTTTCGGGTTTTGGGGTGTTTGTTTGTTTGATTTTTTGTTGTTGTTGTTGTTGTTGTTTGTTTGGTTTTTTTTAATGGTGTTTTGTTTTTTATGGGGGGGGGGGGGGTGTTTGATGTTTTGGGGTGTTTGTTGTTGTTTTTTAATTCTCCCAAACGAATTATCGTTTATCTTGAATAATATTTCTTCGATGGCTGCACTCAACATCAGTTTATAAAAACACAATTGCGTAACATATTGTATTGGAACACGTCAGTTGAGAGGTTATGTTTTCGCCGCACGACTCCCAACCACAAAACGAAAGCGAAGCCATTGCGGATAGCCAGCTTGTACATAAACGCAGACAACACTCCCAACACCTCCATGATGCACAGTCCGGAGATATAGACAACACTCCCAACATCTCCATGATGCACAGTCCAGGAGATATAGACAACACTCCCAACATCTCCATAATGCACAGTCCAGGAGATATAGACAACACTCTCAACATCTCCATGATGCACAGTCCAAGAGATATAGACAACACTCCCAACATCTCCATGATGCACAGTCCAGGAGATATAGACAACACTCCCAACATCTCCATGATGCACAGTCCAGGAGATATAGACAACACTCCAAACATCTCCATGATGCACAGTCCAGGAGATATAGACAACACTCCAAACATCTCCATGATGCACATTCCAGGAGATATAGACAACACTCCCAACATCTCCATGATGCACAGTCCAGGAGATATAGACAACACTCCAAACATCTCCATGATGCACAGTCCGGAGATATAGACAACACTCCCAACATCTCCATGATGCACAGTCCAGGAGATATAGACAACACTCCCAACATCTCCATGATGCACAGTCCAGGAGATATAGACAACACTCCAAACATCTCCATGACGCACAGTCCAGGAGATATAGACAACACTCCAAACATCTCCATGATGCACAGTCCAGGAGATATAAACAACACTCCAAACATCTCCATGATGCACAGTCCAGCAGATATAGACAACACTCCCAACATCTCCATGATGCACAGTCCATGAGACATAGACAACACTCCAAACATCTCCATGATGCAAAGTCCAGGAGATATAGACAACACTCCCAACATCTCCATGGTGCACAGTCCGGAGATATAGACAACACTCCAAACATTTCCAAGAGGCACAGTCCGGAGATATAAACAACACTCCAAACATCTCCATGATGCACAGTCCAGAGATATAGACAACACTCCCAACATCTCCATGATGCACAGTCCAGGAGATATAGACAACACTCCCAACATCTCCATGATGCACAGTCCGGAGATATAGATAATACTCCAAACATCTCCAAGAGGCACAGTCCGGAGATATAGACAACACTCCAAACATCTCCATGATGCACAGTCTAGGAGATATAGACAACACTCCCAACATCTCCATGATGCACAGTGCAGGAGACATAGACAACACTCTAAACATCTCCATGATGCACAGTCCGAAGATATAGACAACACTGCCATTATCTCCATGATGCACAGTCCAGGAGATATAGACAACACTCCCAACATCTCCATGATGCACAGTCCAGGAGATATAGACAACACTCCAAACATCTCCATGATGCACATTCCAGGAGATACAGACAACACTCCCAACATCTCCATGATGCACACTCCAGGAGATATAGACAACACTCCCAACATCTCCATGATGCACAGTCCAGGAGATATAGACAACACTCCCAACATCTCCATGATGCACAGTCCAGGAGATATAGACAACACTCCCAACATCTCCATGATGCACAGTCCAGGAGATATAGACAACACTCCCAACATCTCCATGATGCACAGTGCAGGAGACATAGACAACACTCTAAACATCTCCATGATGCACAGTCCGAAGATATAGACAACACTGCCATTATCTCCATGATGCACAGTCCAGGAGATATAGACAACACTCCCAACATCTCCATGATGCACAGTCCAGGAGATATAGACAACACTCCAAACATCTCCATGATGCACATTCCAGGAGATACAGACAACACTCCCAACATCTCCATGATGCACACTCCAGGAGATATAGACAACACTCCCAACATCTCCATGATGCACAGTCCAGGAGATATAGACAACACTCCCAACATCTCCATGATGCACAGTCCAGGAGATATAGACAACACTCCCAACATCTCCATGATGCACAGTCCAGGAGATATAGACAACACTCCCAACATCTCCATGATGCACAGTCCAGGAGATATAGACAACACTCCCAACATCTCCATGATGCACAGTCCAGGAGATATAGACAACACTCCCAACATCTCCATTATGCACAGTCCAGAAGATATAGACAACATCTCCATGATGCACAGTCCATGAGATATAGACAACACTCCCAACATCTCCATGATGCACAGTCCATGAGATATAGACAACACTCCCAACATCTCCATGATGCACAGTCCAGGAGATATAGATAACACTCCCAACATCTCCATGATGCACAGTCCAGGAGATATAGACAACACTCCCAACATCTCCATGATGCACAGTCCAGGAGATATAGACAACACTCCCAACATCTCCATGATGCACAGTCCAGGAGATATAGACAACACTCCCAACATCTCCATGATGCACAGTCCAGGAGATATAGACAACACTTCCAACATCTCCATGATGCACAGTCCAGGAGATATAAACAACACTCCCAACATCTCCATGATGCACAGTCCAGGAGATATAGACAACACTCCCAACATCTCCATGATGCACAGTCCAGGAGATATAAACAACACTCCCAACATCTCCATGATGAACAGTCCAGGAGATATAAACAACACTCCCAACATCTCCATGATGCACAGTCCAGGAGATATAGACAACACTCCCAACATCTCCATGATGCACAGTCCAGGAGATATAGACAACACTCCCAACATCTCCAAGATGCACAGTCCAGGAGATATAGACAACACTCCCAACATCTCCATGATGCACAGTCCAGGAGATATAGACAACACTCCCAACATCTCCATGATGCACAGTCCAGGAGATATAGACAACACTCCCAACATCTCCATGATGCACAGTCCAGGAGATATAGACAACACTCCCAACATCTCCATGATGCACAGTCCAGGAGATATAAACAACACTCCCAACATCTCCATGATGAACAGTCCAGGAGATATAAACAACACTCCCAACATCTCCATGATGCACAGTCCAGGAGATATAGACAACACTCCCAACATCTCCATGATGCACAGTCCAGGAGATATAGACAACACTCCCAACATCTCCATGATGCACAGTCCAGGAGATATAGACAACACTCCCAACATCTCCATGATGCACAGTCCAGGAGATATAAACAACACTCCCAACATCTCCATGATGAACAGTCCAGGAGATATAAACAACACTCCCAACATCTCCATGATGCACAGTCCAGGAGATATAGACAACACTCCCAACATCTCCATGATGCACAGTCCAGGAGATATAGACAACACTCCCAACATCTCCATGATGCACAGTCCAGGAGATATAGACAACACTCCCAACATCTCCATGATGCACAGTCCAGGAGATATAGACAACACTCCCAACATCTCCATGATGCACAGTCCAGGAGATATAGACAACACTCCCAACATCTCCATGATGCACAGTCCAGGAGATATAGACAACACTCCCAACATCTCCATGATGCACAGTCCAGGAGATATAGACAACACTCCCAACATCTCCATGATGCACAGTCCAGGAGATATAGACAACACTCCCAACATCTCCATGATGCACAGTCCAGGAGATATAGACAACACTCCCAACATCTCCATGATGCACAGTCCAGGAGATATAGACAACACTCCCAACATCTCCATGATGCACAGTCCAGGAGATATAGACAACACTCCCAACATCTCCATGATGCACAGTCCAGGAGATATAAACAACACTCCAAACATCTCCATGATGCACAGTCCAGGAGATATAGACAACACTCCCAACATCTCCATGATGCACAGTCCAGGAGATATAAACAACACTCCCAACATCTCCATGATGAACAGTCCAGGAGATATAAACAACACTCCCAACATCTCCATGATGCACAGTCCAGGAGATATAGACAACACTCCCAACATCTCCATGATGCACAGTCCAGGAGATATAGACAACACTCCCAACATCTCCATGATGCACAGTCCAGGAGATATAAACAACACTCCAAACATCTCCATGATGCACAGTCCAGGAGATATAGACAACACTCCCAACATCTCCATGATGCACAGTCCAGGAGATATAAACAACACTCCCAACATCTCCATGATGAACAGTCCAGGAGATATAGACAACACTCCCAACATCTCCATGATGCACAGTCCAGGAGATATAGACAACACTCCCAACATCTCCATGATGCACAGTCCAGGAGATATAGACAACACTCCCAACATCTCCATGATGCACAGTCCAGGAGATATAGACAACACTCCCAACATCTCCAAGATGCACAGTCCAGGAGATATAAACAACACTCCCAACATCTCCATTATGCACAGTCCAGAAGATATAGACAACACTCCAAACATCTCCAAGAGGCATAAACCCTCATGAGCCCCGAGGGCTTGGAGCCTACGGCACAAACAATTTCGGTCTCGTTCGATAGTAGTTCATTGCAAACGAAACCTCACGACTCTTGTATCATCGCTGCTGGCTGGTGTGGCAATCACGCTGCTGGCTGGTGTGGCAATCACGCTGCTGGCTGGTGTGGCAATCACGCTGCTCGCTGGTGTGGCAATCACGCTGCTGGCTGGTGTGGCAATCACGCTGCGGATTGTGTGGCAATCACGCTGCTGGCTGGTGTGGCAATCACGCTGCTGGCTGGTGTGGCAATTACGCTGCTGGCTGGTGTGGCAATCACGCTGCTTTAGTAGATGTGGGCTGCTCTGTGGTTGTGCACCTTGCCGCTTCAAGCCGTAAGGTACAGAATGACAGAGCAACACATTTGCACAACGCTCTCAATGTTGCCGTGCTTCAACCAAGACTCCTAGGGAGTCCGAAATAGGGCTTGTTCAATAGCATGTCCGTTGAAAGGTCCAGGTAAATCAAAGTGGCACAGTTGCAGTGCGCCTGAATTGATCAGTGTTCAGGTCGTACTCCATAGGAAATAGATTTCCCTGTCCCCCATAACCCGCCCGCCCATTATCACTTCGGTGCCGTGGACGTTAAACCCGAAATGAGCAGAACTAGCTAACCAGGACTTGTCTCCGCTTATTTTGACGATCAATGCGAGTAGGCCCACGCAACCAGGGGTTTCCCACAGACTTTTGGGGCGTAACGGAAGAACTCTCCTGCGCAAAAAGGAGACGAAAAGCAGAAAAGCCCTGCCACTTGACGACATTCAGACATCGTCATTCAAGTTAGTTCAATTCAATTCAATTCAAAAATCTTTATTGTCCATTAAATATATGAGTATAAAATGGAAATGTGTTTTCGGCTCAGAAACATGAACACGCAATTAAAAGTTAACCCTATTAATCCCCCACTGCCTGGAGTAGGTCGTTTAACCCCTCCCCTGTCAAAGTACCTACATTTTGTTTCCGAGACCTGTGCCCACCTGACGACCAAAAACCAGAACTCTCCACAGAACGTGGGCTCAAAGTGGTTTAGCAAGAGACAAAGATCCTCATCAACCCCCGCATTCGCACTAACTTACCGCAGTCGCAGGGGCTCATGAGAATCTATGTCCTTTTACGGTTAGACCGCAGTCACCTTTTCCTCGGCAGTGAAGGGGTTAGCTGAATTAGTCAGGTAATTAGTCAGGTAATTAGTCAGGTAATTAGTCAGGTAATTAGTCAGGTAATTAGTCAAGTAATTAGTCAGGTAATTAGTCAGGTAATTAGTCAGGTATGTAGTCAGGTAATTAGTCAGGTAATTAGTCAGGTAATTAGTCAGGTAATTAGTCAGGTATGTAGTCAGGTAATTAGTCAGGTAAGTAGTCAGGTAAGTAGTCAGGTAAGTAGTCAGGTATGTCGCTGCAGATTAGACTTCAGAAACGCGTCCTCACCTGACTTTATACGAGTTGCGGGTATCCAAACATGACAGTTTGTGGGTAATGCTTAACCCATTCAGCCCTGACGCACTACAGCAGGAGATGGATCGACCATGATAATTCAAGGGTAGTGCCAGATTAGCTTGGCGCCGACAGGCGCCAAGCTAATCTGGCACTACCCTTGAATTATCATGGTCGATACATCTCCTGCAACAGGTGCATAGTCGTTAGATGACGCCTCCACAATTTGGGAAATACGTGCGTCGGGCTGATTGGGTTAATTAGTTCTGTGCAAAAGAAAACAATCAGACCGGCGTAGTGCCGCCGCCCAAGGGACTATCACGAAATGGTCGCCTGCGACAGGTTGTCCCTTTACGAAGGGTCATCTAAGTAACAGGCAGAAGACAGCAGACACTGTGTGGTCTGCTTAGACAGCTGGTCCACTTAACGGGTAGCCGCCTTCGAAAAGTTCGACCGTAGATCAAAGGTTGCGTGCTTACCATGTGAAATTTAGTATAGTGCTGTGTTTCGGAAATTTGTGCCTCCGATCAGAACCGCTGTATCAGTCCGATGTTTTCAGTAGGCTTTGCGATAATGATTGGATTCACGCTTTGGGTGTCGGAAGAGGTTTTTGTCGCCATGACTCCTGCAGGAATAAGAACACCCAGACATCCTGCAGGAATAACAACACCCTGACATCCTGCAGGAAAGACAACACCCAGATATCCTGCAGGAATAACAACACCTTGACATCCTGCAGGAATAACAACACCCAGACATCCTGCAGGAATAACAACACCCTGACATCCTGCGGGAATCATCGCGACAACAAGCGCTAACGACAACCAAAGGGTGACCCCTTGCGCCGCCTGTGAAGGCTGGCCGTGTTTTTTAACTCATTGTCAGAGCCCCGGCCGCTAAGGGAACGTGGGGACACACTGGGTTCAGCTAGCGGCAGAGATCCTCATGGGCCCCCGCACCACCACCACCCCCCCCCCCCCCCCCCCCGCAACTACGTGTGCGTATGAGGATATATACCTTGCAGTTGGGTAGTATTCAATTTTCTCAACGGTGAAAGAGTTTAGGGCAGTGCCTGAGTGGACTGACGCCCGAAAAGGCGGATAGCCTACCACGCACAACTTACACCATCGATCTGGCTTTGGCATTGCTGGCGCTATAGTCACAGTCTTTTAATCACGCGCCAGTGACGTCATTGCGTCCCAAAATAACTCTTAATTACACCTCTGACATTTTCGCGAAGCCTTTTGAACCGTTTGGCCGCTAGGACACCCGACACCAATGTTTGCAAACTCGAGGCATTTTAAAACTACCAGCTGACCTTTGACAACTAAAACCTCCAGCGGTTTAAACTGTCTGCGGACCGAAGTCATGATTAAAGCCCCAGAAAATGGCGACGGGGGTCTAGAAAAGAATTAACCCCTTCACTGCCGAGATACAGAGAACACTACCCGACTCCAAGAGGCATAGATCCTCATGAGCCCCCGCATTCGCGGGGGCTCATGAGGTTCTATGCCTCTTGAGGAGACCACTTTGTGTTCACCTTCGTATTTGGGCGTTCAATAAAGGAAAATTTGCTCAAACACATGCTGCGTCCACTGGTAGAGTGTGACTGGTCCGCGATTTCCGACCTTACCGCCTGAAGCCGTAAAGTACAAAATCACAGGCCGGGTCAGATGTACATGTCACAAAAATTAGCGTATCAATGATGGCATTTACATTGTATTTAAAGGTTGAAGAACTGTTCTGGTTTCGCCTTGAGGGACGCTGTCAACTTACACGCACAATGCAGCTGATACAAGCGGATTTGTTTTTTCTTTCTTTTTGGGGGGCGGAGGGGGGGGAGGAGGGGAGAGATGATGATGATGAAACGTTTTTATTTAGGATAAAGTTTGAAGCATGCGAATGCCTCTCTTACAAACTGTCCTACTACTCTACACACATAAATGTACATCGAGATGGGGGTTGAGGAGAGGGGAAAAAAAAGGGGGGGGGGGGGGGTTGTAAGTAAAAATCAAACAGTTTTTTATTTTGTGTTTTCTTTTTCTTTTTAGTTCAGAGTTGAGAGAGAAATAGAACAAATGCACGCACGCACATCGCAAGGACGCAAACGCACACACACGCAAGCATACGCACGCATGCACGCACTCACGCAGAAACACCACACACATATACACATTAGATTACACGTACACACACGCAGGTAGGCATGCACACACGCACGCACGCACGCATGCACGCTCACACTCAAACACATACGCACACACACAAACAACACATACAACACTAGGTCTTACACACACATGCACACATGCACGAACACACGGAAGCACATTCACACACACACAAGCACACACACACACACACACACACACACACACACACACGCACACACACACACGCACGCACGCACAATCCACTAATTCCCACCTAGAAAGACCCCGCCGCCTTATTAAAATTGCATCCTCCTGGACAGGGCCTCTGGCCTTATCTGGGTCAGGCATGCAGCGCTGTGCCAGTGTCGTCACTTCCGCTCTCCTCAGTTCATCTCCATTTGTTTGGGCTGTCGGTAGCGGTTATTGTCGAGGTGATTCCTACAGGAATAACAACATCCTGACATCCTACAGGAACAACAACACCCTGACATCCTACAGGAATAACAACACCGCCCTCACATCCTACAGGAATAACAACAGCCTGACATCCTACAGGAATAACAACACCCTGATATCCTACAGGAATAACAACACCCTCACATCCTACAGTAATAACAACACCCTCACATCCTACAGGAATAACAACACCCTGCCATCCTGCAGGAATAATAACACCTTGACATTTTACAGGAATAACAACACCCTGACATCCTGCAGGAATAATAACACCCTGACATCCTGCTGGAATAACAACACCCTGACATCCTACAGGAATAGCAACACCCTGACATCCTACAGAAATCACCTTGACAAAAACCTCTCCCGCCAAATGGTTAAAATTGTACTTCTGCATCTGAAACCAAAAAGAAAATGCGTTCCTTCCAATTTTTCTAAGAAAATTAATATACCTTGAATTTCTTTCGATTTCTAGCTAACACTGGCTTGGTTTAAGCTAAACAGGCTTCCACACTAAGGTTGAGAGCCGTGTTCCTCGTAATTTTCAATTGCCAGAACCTTCCTGCCGTAACCAGAACCTTCCTGCCGTAACCAGAACCTTCCTGCCGTAACCAGAACCTTCCTGCCGTAACCAGAACATTCCTGCCGTAACCAGAACCTTCCTGCCGTAACCAGAACCTTCCTGCCGTAACCAGAACCTTCCTGCCGTAACCAGAACCTTCCTGCCGTAACCAGAACCTTCCTGCCGTAACCAGAACCTTCCTGCCGTAACCAGAACCTTCCTGCCGTAACCAGAACCTTCCTGCCGTAACCAGAACCTTCCTGCCGTAACCAGAACCTTCCTGCCGTAACCAGAACCTTCCTGCCGTAACCAGAACCTTCCTGCCGTAACCAGAACCTTCCTGCCGTAGTCCTTGCGACTTTGTTATCATGGGTGTTTTTAGCCCCACGCGATAGTCTGCCTACATTGCAGAGGGACGCTTGGTTGGCAAGCTACTGACCGGACAAGCTTCCCGCAACTGAACAATCCATCTTACTCCGGAGAGGCGTGGGGTTTTAATTGACCCGTAGGTCTGAAATCGGACACGCCTGGCCACTGGCGCCCCCTAGCAACAAAGGCTTGATTCACCATAACCTCGCCCGTGTCGATGCTATCACGGACTTCCCCCATGCAGCCCGGCTTGTTGTGAGTCCGTAAGACTGAGCATGTCACACCCATCTTGAAGTCCCTTCACTGGCTACCTGTGTCCTCACGTATTCAATACAAAGTTATGTCAATCTGTTTTAACTGCCTTTCAGGCACCAGCCCAGAATACTTGTCCTCTTTGCTGCATGTGTATACACCCTCTCGTGAGCTCCGCTCCTCTTCTGATAAACGGAAGTTGTGTGTACCTTCTGTCCAAACTAAAACATTTGGTCAGCGCACTTTTGTTTATCAAGCCCCAGTGTTATGGAATACACTTCCTCTTGAGGTCAGAAACAGTGAGTCTGTCTCTGACTTCAAGAGGTCGTTGAAAACTCACCTCTTCAAGCTTTACTTTGAATAACTGCCAGTGTTTGATGCCTTAGTTGTAGTTCTGCAATCCTCCTTGTTTAGACTGAATGTTAATTAGAATATAAATTATTATGTATGTATTGTTGTTTAGTTTATTGTAAAAGTGGTGTGTTCGGGCATTGTGCTTTGTTTGTTATGTGCATAATGTCGTTGTATTTTTATTTTTGTGTACAGATTGTAAAGCGCTTAGAGGTTTTGAGTAAGATTAAGCGCTATATAAATACTCATTATTATTATTATTATTATTATTATTTTCTCCTGATACGCATATTTACTTCAAATAAGTTTGATTGATAGTTCAAGGTTGGTGCCAGAATAGCTTGGCGCCTGAGCGCCAAGCTATTCTGGCGCCACCCTTGAACTGAAACGATTGATCTATCTCCTAATCTGCAATGTAGCGTTGAGAAGAAGATAATAAGCACGCATTGCAAAATCAGTCTCAGGATGCACTCGGTTAAAATGGATGGTCATACTGTCACAGCTGAGGGGTAGTGGTTAATACAAACTTGTAGTTTTCATACATGAAGGTTGGTGCTTGAGTAAAGCACGCCGTCTCAAGAGTAGTGCTTGAACAGTTCGTGATAGAACAAGAAAAAGAACCTATCGCTTAAGAAATATTTGACCACTGCACTGCGCGCTCCACATCACTGTCAGTGATACCCCCAGCATAGCCCCAGCATACCCCCAGCATACCCCCAGGATACCTCCAGCATACCTCCAGCATACCCCCAGCATACCCTCAGCATATCCCCAGGTTACCCCCAGCATACCCCCAGCATACCTTCAACATACCCCCAGCATACCCTCAGCATACCCTCAACATACCCCCAGCATACCCCCAGCATACCCTCAGCATACCCTCAACATACCCCCAGCATACCCCCAGCATACCCCAACGGGCGAAGGTCCTCGAGCCGCGACGTCTGCAGCCGTTTGCCAACAGCGGTCGGTGGACCTGCGCTCACCGCGATTACATACCGATTTAATCCTCGTGCACAACAACTGGCGCTGTGACTGCTGCATTACGCATGAAGCGAAAGTCCCGTCCGCGCTTTGTCGTGTGCGGCGATTCCCTCTCTCTGGTAATCACGCAGGCGAAACAACGAATGTAACAGCTCGTCACGCATGACTTATTGATGGCGCTGTCCTTAGCAACACTGCTCAACCATGACGGGAAAGAAACGTGCCTTAAAAGACTTGCCCGTCTTTCTTTCACGGCTGACTTGTCATCAGCACCTTCTACTCTCAGCCGACTGCGCCAGATGATGGAGTTGTCGCCCTCTAAAGATTGCATTACCAGGGTGTGTAGACAGGACTACGGTGTGGAGGCGCGGGACTACGCCCCCAAAGACCCAGTAGGCTGCAATTTATGCTTATATCTGGCAAAATATAAGTCGTTGTTGTTCATTTCAAACATCTGCTAGCTGCAAATAGATTGGCACACCTGCAGCTCTTTGCAGAATTTCGAAAGCCGGCGGAAAATTGTCATAATTTGAAGAAATCGCTGACCTTTGGGTGTACAAAATTTGATCGATAACGTGTCCGATTCGTTGGGACAGATTCTGCTGCAAAACAGCGTCCACACTACACTAAATGCACTTGTCAACAACCTTGTCGGTTGTACAAGTGGTATTCTGTGTTTAAATTAGGGAATTTTAGTGTCTTTTGAGCTGAAAAGGGTGCCTGATGTTGGAACTACGATGTGCAGGAATGGTCGCGGGTGCGCCGAAATGGCCTACGGTGTGAAGAATGTGGGACTACACTGTGCAAAAATCGCCGCCCTCCAGCCTACGTTGAATTGTTACACTTATTCATTATGTAGCTGTCTGATTTTAATATATATTACAATACTGTCGATAAACTAATTGAAATTTCATTAAAAGATCAAATAAAGATA
>BTPG01000002.1:382500-387500 GCA_036245525.1 Semisulcospira habei | reverse complement strand
TTCTACGTGCGATATGTCTACGTGCGATATTGCCATCAGTTCACCCCTTTACTGGCTCAAGTGGCTGTCATTAGCCCTATGTACCTTGAGGCCGATTTCCACAACATTTGGAGTCTTCCTCTGAAGACTGCATTACAATCCAGGAGACAGATCGGCCATGCTAGTTCAAGGGTGGTGCCAGAATAGCTTGGCGCCCACAAGCGCCAAGCTATTCTGGCACCACCCGTGACCTAGCATGTTCGATCCACATCTAGCTACGGTGTGTCGTGCTGAAATGAGTTAACTTGTCATTTGCTACAATCTGAACGCTAAAAGACAGAGATATACAATGGCAAAGGATGTTCAAAGGTACTGTAGTGTTAATGTAGCCCTGTGCCAGGGTGTCGAAACTGTGCAGTGGAATTCCCCCAAAACAGCCCGACGCTGAGAATTCACATTTCGCGCAGTGTTCTCAACGCTCTCCTATATACGCGAGAGATGGAACGACCCTGACGGTTCAAGGGCAGTGCCAGATTAGCTTAGCGCCGTCTGACGGCAGCCAAGCTAATCTAGCACTGCCCTTGATCTGTCCAGGTCGTTCCATCTCCGTGAAGCTTGCCCGTAAAGCCTAACGCAGTGTGTCCCTGGGTACCAAATCCCCACATTTTGGAGTTGTCCTCTGAGGACTGCATTACAATTCAGGAGACCCATCGACCATGATAGTTCAAGGGTGGTGCCAGATTAGCTTGGCACCTATAGGCGCCAAGCTATTCTGGCACCACCCTTGAACTATCATGGTCGAGCCGTCTCTGGCCGTGGCGTGTCGGGGCTGACTGCGTAAAGAAGGCGGCCATATTTCGCCCTGAACGTGGGCAGCGAGCCTCTCTCGGCACGTGTCCGACCTTATCGCAGCTATTGACACGCGACGCAGACATTGGTCCCAGCGGTCGCGGATTTCGCGTCAAGAACCCCTTGCACACTGACTCTGTGGGTGGCTAAGAGATCCTCCGAGCATATTTGGTCCCAGCGGTCGCGGATTTCGCGTCAAGAACCCTTTGCACACTGTGGGTGGCTAGGAGAACCTCCGAGCATGATTGTAATTGAATGTCTCATCGAAGACATAAACAACCGTTTATAGGAAGTCGGTTGACCCAGATTAGAGTCCGTACTTTTTTACCTATTTACTTGAACTTTTGCATGTAGCTAGTTTGGAGAAAGAATTGGATGAGTTCGTTAGCCAGTTTTGTATCGTTTTAACTTCTTAGTAAAAATTAATTCTTTTCTGAAAAGAATTAAAAGCAGTAAAATAAACTTTGACTTCTAGAAAATGACTTTGTTCTTGACAATAGTTGAAAGTAGTTGAAAATAGTTCTTGACAACCTAATCAACTGATTTCTTAAATTTGGGATTTTGAACTTTAGTACACCGTGTGTCAAGTATTGTCGCAACTGGATTCGCGTCTCAAAAAGCACGTCTGGAATGTGTTAAACGTGAACGGAAGCCTGTCTGATGCGGCCACCTCTCTGACGCAGGCCGTCTGCCTAAAGTCCTTGCGGAGGCTGGTGCAGGGAAGTGTTACAGTGCCCAAGACCTTCAGCGCTGTTCATGCTGACCTCGCCTCCTCGTCTGATCAGAAACTGTATTCCCGGGTTCGCCTGATCTGATAAAACAAACCCTCTAGTGCGGACCAGAGTCCACTCTGCTTCACCTACACAGATGCAAGAGGCATAGATCCTCATGAGCCCCCGCAGTAGCAGTAGCAGTAGCAGTAGCGGTAGCAGTAGCAGTAGCAGTAGCAGTAGCAGTAGCGGTAGCAGTAGCAGTAGCAGTAGCGGTAGCAGTAGCGGTAGCAGTAGCTAGCAGTAGCAGTAGCAGTAGCAGTAGCAGTAGCGGGGGCTCATGAGGATCTATGCCTCTTCTTGACGCCATTTTGAGTCCAGGCTCCTGGGACGGCTGGTGTTGACTGGTGTTGAACGGACGACAACTGCAGACGGCAGGCGGCGTCGGCTGGCAAGTGGAGTAGATTTCCATGCGCCTCTAACAGCAAGGGCTTATCTACGGCTATGTCTCTTGCAAATAGAAATGGGGGGAGGGGGGGGGGAAGAGAGAAGGGGAACCTGATGCGGATTTCCACTTCAATAAAGATGGGCTTATGAGAGAAAGCTTAACAGGCTTTTAGTGGGGCCTGTGAAAAGGTTAATTACTGTCTGTCTGGAAAGGCCAACTCTCTCTCTCTCTCTCTCTCTCTCTCTCTCTCTCTCTCTCTCTCTCTCTCTCTCTCTCTCTCTCTCTCTCTCTCTCTCTCTCTCTCTCTCTCTCTCTGTTAAAAAAACACAACAAAGACGGAATGAACAGAGGCCTGTATACGCTTAATCTTCAGTCTTGTCCTTGGAGA
Source organism: Semisulcospira habei (assembly GCA_036245525.1). NCBI lineage: Eukaryota > Metazoa > Mollusca > Gastropoda > Semisulcospiridae > Semisulcospira > Semisulcospira habei. Next base: position 385,126 of record BTPG01000002.1, on the reverse strand, counting down.
GTAAAATTAATTTCAATAAAGCGTCCCTCCCCCCCCCCTTCCCCTCTTCCGCCCCCTCAGATGTTACGGCATAACTGTGAGATAAAAAGTTGTTGAAACGCTATTGTCCCCTGAGCTTCTTGTGATTTTCAACCTTTCACGTCGCGAGTTTCGATTCAAAAACCGCTCTATACTCAAGACGCAAGAGCCCTACGGATCCATCAAAAACACCACCAAAAACAAACACGTACACTGTTACAAATTAAAGTCATCAAGAAGCATAGATCCTCATAAGCTCCCGCAATTGCGTGGCCTCATGAGGATCTATGCCTGTTGCAGTGGGTAATCGGGTAATGTTTGTATTCCGGAAGTATGGAGATTAAAATCGAAATGACCCATTTTCACATTACATTTTACCGGTCCCTTCGCGCCCGGTGAGAATTGTCATCGCACAGAGCGAGTGCAGATATCTATCGTTATCACCCGGTCACCATTAGCATAATTAGCGCGGCGTATTAAGGACTTGTAGGGAAACTCAAGACCGCTTGGGGCGGAGCGCGCATGGGCCTTTCAACCACGACAGTTTAAGGATAGTGACCGGTTAGTTTTGGCGCTCACAGAGCGACCATGATAGTTATTGGGCAGTGCTTGACAACTTCAACGCCTGGAACGAGACACCAAACCGAAAAATCACAATAATTCAAGGGCAGTGCCAGATTAGCTTGGCGCCTTCCAGGAACCAAGCTAATCTGGCACTACCCTGGAACTCCGTTTCAGTCACGCGTGGGCGCGGGGGTGGAGATTGATGCGGGACAAGATGCACACAATCTCGCCTCGAGAGCTCGTTGAGAGCAGAGAAAATCTATACACGGTTGCGTAAGTTTTTGCTGTCAGTGTACCGCCGAGTTGTCCACAGAGCCACATGGCACAGATGCAGGTGAGCAGCAGGCAGAGATAAACAGTCCGTAGTGCTGTGGACCAGATCTCCCTCACAACCCGCAGAGGCCGGCCATTTCTCAATGTGCGCACCTCGGCGTCGGTGATGTTTCAGTAATATCATCCTTATCACGAAGTTGATTTTTTTTTTAATTATTTTCGAGGTGTCCTAGGGAAGTCACGTGACAGTTCAAGAGACGGCCGGATCGACCATGATAGTTCAAGGGTGGTGCTAGGGCAGATTGGCGCCGATAGGCGCCAATCTGCCCTGGCACGCCCTTGAACTATCATGGTCAAAATTGATTTACCTCGTGTGATAGCGTATTAGGGCTATAACGGTGAAAACAGGCGGCAGAGATGTTCATGTGCCCCTGCATGTGCGTGGTTCTTGAGGATCACTGCTTCCTGTCGATGGCAGAACCCGTACCAGCAGCCTGATCAACGTTGTTCAAACCACCATCTCTCGCGACGAGGGGCGAGATTAAACCAAACAACCAACAGCTACAAAAATCGCGTGACGCTCCTGTCGACTTAGCAACCAGGAAGGGACGGAAAAGACGGGGGCAGGCCGAGGGTTGCTATGGCAACTAACTGAAAATGAGGAGGGAGAAAAAAATGGTCCTCTGGGAAGATTTTAGAAATTACTCTCGCATCAGGACTTTTTTTGTGGGGTCCTCACTCAAGGCCTCTTGCTAATCTGGCACTACCCTTAACTCATTCAGTCCCGACGCACCACAGCAAGATACGGATGGACCATGATAGTTCAAGGGTGGTGCCAGAATAGCTTGGCGCCTACAGGCGCCAAGCTATTCTGGCACCACCCTTGAACTATCATGGTCGAGCTGTCTCCTGAATTGTAATACAGTCCTCAGAGGACGATTCCAAAACGTGGGTATTTCGTAACCGGAACACACTGGGTTAAGCAACGACTTTAGTTTTAAGTCGTTATTTAAGGATAGTGCCGATTCTAAGACGAACTAGTATCAGACACTATCCTCGAACTCAATGTTTTCTCCTCTCGATTGCGCATGGGAGGCCGTTAGTTTTTGTTTTATTATTTAGTTTTAAATGCGTGCTGGTCTGTGACTTCAAACCTTGTGGCTTAGGGACATGGGGAATACTTTCATGGCGGCGCGAAAGGAGTCAAGCACATGCCCTTAAGATGTCATGGTGGGTCCACGTTTTGTAAGTGGTGACCAGCAAACAAGCAAGTGTAAATTATCAGCCATAATGCTATAAAACCAGCAACACCACCAACAACGACAAAAGCAACAACAATAAAATTTATCAACAAGAACAAAATTGTCATCAACAACATCATCATCATGAACAACAACAACATGATCATCATCGACAACAAAAGCAACAACATGAAGAACAACAACATGATCATCAATAAGAACCACAACAACAACAACAACAGTACAAGCAGCAACAACATCATCATCATCACCACTCTGTAGAAGTGAACCCCTAGCGCAAAATGCCATATCGGCCCGACCACATCTGGCGTGAAAGGACTGACACACGACCGAGAGCCACTTGACCCTGGACTAGGAAGTAAAAATGCCCTATGAAGGCACATCGTGTTCTTCTGAGAACAACCACGCCGCCTCATTATGGCATCTCTGTCCGTACTCGGATTTCAAACCCCAGCGAGAGATGTAAATGACGCGGGTTTTTTTTTTTTAAGAAGAGACCTGGGTCTTTA
>BTPG01000002.1:350000-380000 GCA_036245525.1 Semisulcospira habei | reverse complement strand
GCTCCACAAGACAACGACGTTTCAGGAACACGAGTCTGGATCGCGCAATGTCTTCTGGCTACTGACTTGCTTATTCTTTCACATATTCATTCATCCGTTCGTTCACTCGTGCGTGTCCTCCGCGTTTATGCTTCCATTCTTCATTTATTTCACTCATCCAGCCCGACGCACGTATTTCCCAAATTTTGGAGGCGTCATCTAACGACTATGCATCTGTTGGAGGCGATGCATCGATCATAATAATTCAAGGGTAGTGCCAGATTAGCTTGGCGCCGACAGGCGCCAAGCTAATCTGGCACTACCCTTGAATTATCATGGTGGACCCATTGCCTGCTGTAGTGCGTCAGGGCTGAATGGCGGTAACCCCTGAGGTGTTGGTAGCGATAGGAATCACCTCTCTCAAAATCGTTTCCAACACTGAAAGAGTTCAAACAGGTTGGCTGCAGGGCAGGCCTTCATTGCTAACGTTTGCCTTTACACCAAGTTCTCAGTGTTGTCCTGCCTCAACTATGACTTCTCCATCCTTCTTTTTACAATCCACATGAGCAGCCATGAGTAACAGAAGTTTTGTCGTATGCCCCTTATGCGCCGCGTAGGAACTCTCCTACAAACAAAGGGCTAAAAAAACAGAAAACAAATCGTTCATTTTACCACAAGCGAACTTTGCCAGTCAGTCTGCTCATTCGCTCCACCGGTGTCGTCCCTCACAGGAAAAATATCTTTTTTTTTTTAATTAATTATTGAGAACCTATAACCCCGGGCTATGGTCTGAGGCGGGTTCTTTGACCCGCACAGCGCCGAGAACAGGTCAACATCACCCAGCTGCAAGTGATATAGATCCTCATGAGCCCCCCGCAGTCGCCGGGGGCTCATGAGGATCTATACCTCTCTCTGAAACCGTTTTGAATGCATGTACCTTAGGACACATCTGGGGTGTTCAATCCAGACCAACAAGGTGACTGCCCAGCGTGTAACATGCGAAGAAGAACCTAAGGGAGAAAGAAACACGCTTAGAAAAGACAATTACAACACAATTTATTAATATTTCGGGCAAATACCCTTTGTTAAAATAGACAAACAAACAAATAGAGAGATCAGTTGCTATGCCCCGTCAGTCGTTCATCATCGCAGAAGGGATGTGGCAACGTTGTTTGTTTGAGGTTTTGTTGAAGGGTTTGGGGTTTTTTGTTTTTTTTTTTTTTGTTTTTTGTTTTTTGTTTTTTTTTTTTGGGGGGGGGTGGTTTGGGGTGGGTGGGGGGGTGGGTAGTGTTGAGTTAATGAAGACTGCAGAAATACAGTCTGCGTCACCTGGCACTGAAGGGGTTAAGCGGCTGCTCACCCAGTCTACCCACCCACCCACCCACCAATCAATGTGTTGTGGTCCTGAGAGCTGGAGCAACGCACCTTCTGCCCGTGTGATCGATCACCGACATCCCCGCCACAAACGTAACCCCTTCACCTGCCAGGACACGCAGACCGGAAATTCGGCGCTGGAGAGCCCCGGACCTCCGAGGATACAAAGTCGTGTCAGCAAGAGGCATAGATCCTCATGAGCCCCTGCGAATGCGTCAGTACAGTACCGCGAATGCGGGGGCTCATGAGGATCTATGTCTCGTGCAGATGCATGACCGTTCGCTTTTTCTCAGGTCGTGAAGGGGTCACAGCCGTGATGGCGCCCCGGGGGCTTTGAAAGGCGCGGCGCCTTGTCACAAACGCGCAGTCTGAACTCAACACAAGCGAGCGAACTGAACCTAGAAATTCACGATTCAAAAGGAAATTCAAGTTAATCCACGAGAAACGAAGACTTGGGATTAATTTTTTTTTTTAATAAAAAATGTACACACAAAAAAAAAATTGTCTGTTAAGTGCCAAGTGTGCACGCCAGGCTTTCAGAATTCTGATCCGTCATTTTTGACTTTACGGCTGATGTCGTGCTGTCCACATTGACAGACCCGATGACGTGTTGTAAGATTAAAACTGTTGTGATGTTGATCAGAATTGTTGCTGAGTGGAGGAATGTTCAACTGAACTGTTGGTTTGTGTTGCAGCTGCTGTCGCCAGCAAAGTGAGCGAGGTAAGTGTTGAACTTCGTGTCTTCTGCCTTGCCTGTAACCCCTTTCCTGCTGAGAAAACGTGAACACAATCCAACTGCAAGCGTCGTAGATCCTCATCAGCCCCCGCAGCAGCGAGGGCTGATGAGGATCTATGCCTCTTGCTGAGACCAGTGGGTATCTCTGTCCTTTGGACGAGTGTGCCGGTTTGTGGACGAGTGTGCCGGTTTGTGGACGAGTGTGCCGGTTTGTGGACGATTGTGCCGGTTTGTGGACGAGTGTGGCATTTATTTAACAAATCCTGATGGTTAATACTTCCATGTACCACATGCATTTATGTATAGTGTTTGTGTGTGTGTGTGGGGGGGGGGGGGGAGGGATGAAGATGAATGTTGAGTGTTACTATTATTCTGTGTATATATATATTTTTGTTTTATTATTATTTTGTTTCTATTTTCTTTTAAATTATTGTTGCATGAAATAATGTGTGTAAATAATATTATTATTATTATTATTATTATTATTATTATTATTAACCTATTTTATGTTGTAGATGCTAGCAACGGCAAGTTTGTAAAATGACGATTTGTTTCTGTAAAAACTTTTTACCGTTGATAAACAAAGTTTCATCATCATCATCAACTCTCTCTCTCTCTCTCTCTCTCTCTCTCTCTCTCTCTCCTCTCTCTCTCTCTCTCTCTCTCTCTCTCTCTCTCTCTCTCTCTCTCTCTGTACATTATGTGTGTGTGTGTGAGTGTGTGTGTGTGTGCGTGCGTGCATGCGCGGGTTGCGATGTGCATGCGTGCGTACCTGAGTGCGTGTGTGGGTATGTGTGTGTGTATGTGCGTGGTGCGTGCGTGCGTGCGGGAGCGAATGCAGCAGTGCATGCAGCAGTGTGTGGTATGTGTATTTTTACATGTCTATGTCACTTATGTAGTAGATGTAGCAACGGCAAGTTTGAAAACTGGTCCTGTTACCAATAACTTCTACCGTTGGAAAATAAAGGTTCATTGTTCATTGTTCATTGTTCTCTCTCTCTCTCTCTCTCTCTCTCTCTCTCTCTCTCTCTCTCTCTCTCTCTCTCTCTCTCTCTCTCTCTCTCTCTCTCTCTCTCTCTCTCTCTCTCTGCTTTTTGTTCTGTCCTGTGTCTGTCTGTCCGTCTGTCTGTGTCTGTCCATCTATGTACCTTTGTGTTGTGTGTGTAGTGCATGTGTTTGTGTGTTACGCTCTCTGTGTCGGCTTTTTTTTTTCCTCGTCTGTCTGTCTGTCTGTCTGATTCTCGCCCATTTGCCCCCTTCTCTCTGTCTGCCTGTCCGTCCGTCGGTCTGTCCGTCTCTACCAAAAAACCCTCCCCACACTCACGTGCTGTAAGCAACGACAACTCTCTATTGTCTAACAGGTTCAGGATCAGGAACAAGAGTTACAGTCCCTTCTGCATTTGGCGGGTAAGTCGACATCTTTCACCTTCAGTAGGGGTCTAGATGCTGTGGGGGTGGGGGTGGGGGTGGGGGTGGGGGCGCGGACGGGTGGAGGGGGGGGGTAGGTGGGGGTGTGAGGGGTGGGGGGTGGAGCGAGTGTGGAGCAAGTCCAGGGGGGGGGCCAGTTGCACTAAGGCAAAGGCGTTCGCCACTCCGCTATGCCGCTTTGTATCGCCATTGTCACGGCATCCGGTTGTGTCAACATTAACCTCTTAACTGCCTGGGCCAGGCGAATGCTGACCAGCTGCAAGAGACATAGATCCTCATCAGCCCCAGCAGTCGCGGTACTGTACTGACGCAGTCGCGGTACTGTACTGACGCAGTCGCGGTACTGTACTGACGCAGTCGCGGTACTGTACTGACGCAGTCGCGGTACTGTACTGACGCAGTCGCGGTACTGTACTGACGCAGTCGCGGTACTGTACTGACGCAGTCGCGGTACTGTACTGACGCAGTCGCGGTACTGTACTGACGCAGTCGCGGTACTGTACTGACGCAGTCGCGGTACTGTACTGACGCAGTCGCGGTACTGTACTGACGCAGTCGCGGTACTGTACTGACGCAGTCGCGGTACTGTACTGACGCAGTCGCGGTACTGTACTGACGCAGTCGCTGGTACTGTACTGACGCAGTCGCGGTACTGTACTGACGCAGTCGCGGTACTGTACTGACGCAGTCGCGGTACTGTACTGACGCAGTCGCGGTGTACTGTACTGACGCAGTCGCGGTACTGTACTGACGCAGTCGCGGTACTGTACTGACGCAGTCGCGGTACTGTACTGACGCAGTCGCGGTACTGTACTGACGCAGTCGCGGTACTGTACTGACGCAGTCGCGGGTACTGTACTGACGCAGTCGCGGTACTGTACTGACGCAGTCGCGGTACTGTACTGACGCAGTCGCGGTACTGTACTGACGCAGTCGCGGGTACTGTACTGACGCAGTCGCGGTACTGTACTGACGCAGTCGCGGTACTGTACTGACGCAGTCGCGGTACTGTACTGACGCAGTCGCGGTACTGTACTGACGCAGTCGCGGTACTGTACTGACGCAGTCGCGGTACTGTACTGACGCAGTCGCGGTACTGTACTGACGCAGTCGCGGTACTGTACTGACGCAGTCGCGGTACTGTACTGACGCAGTCGCGGTACTGTACTGACGCAGTCGCGGTACTGTACTGACGCAGTCCGCGGTACTGTACTGACGCAGTCGCGGTACTGTACTGACGCAGTCGCGGTACTGTACTGACGCAGTCGCGGTACTGTACTGACGCAGTCGCGGTACTGTACTGACGCAGTCGCGGTACTGTACTGACGCAGTCGCGGTACTGTACTGACGCAGTCGCGGTACTGTACTGACGCAGTCCGCGGTACTGTACTGACGCAGTCGCGGTACTGTACTGACGCAGTCGCGGTACTGTACTGACGCAGTCGCGGTACTGTACTGACGCAGTCGCGGTACTGTACTGACGCAGTCGCGGTACTGTACTGACGCAGTCGCGGTACTGTACTGACGCAGTCCCGCGGTACTGTACTGACGCAGTCGCGGTACTGTACTGACGCAGTCGCGGTACTGTACTGACGCAGTCGCGGTACTGTACTGACGCAGTCGCGCTGTACTGCGCAGTCGCGACTGTACTGCGCAGTCGCGGTACTGTACTGACGCAGTCGCGGTACTGTACTGACGCAGTCGCGGTACTGTACTGACGCAGTCGCGGTACTGTACTGACGCAGTCGCGGTACTGTACTGACGCAGTCGCGGTACTGTACTGACGCAGTCGCGGTACTGTACTGACGCAGTCGCGGTACTGTACTGACGCAGTCGCGGTACTGTACTGACGCAGTCGCGGTACTGTACTGACGCAGTCGCGGTACTGTACTGACGCAGTCGCGGTACTGTACTGACGCAGTCGCGGTACTGTACTGACGCAGTCGCGGTACTGTACTGACGCAGTCGCGGTACTGTACTGACGCAGTCGCGGTACTGTACTGACGCAGTCGCGGGGGCTGATGAGGGTCTATGTCTCTTGAGACACCTGTCTTCCTATTTTAAACTAAACTAAACTTAGTCTAAACTAAACTTAATTAGTCTAAACTAAACTAAACTAAACTTAATTAGTCTAAACTAAACTAAACTAAACCAAACTAGATTAAATTAAATTAACAAAACTATTTTTTGAAAATGAACAAAACAAAGTAAGTAAGCCTAATGTAAAGTACATTCAGACATATGTCAGTTGATTTGATTTTATCGTGTCCGAAATCCAGACCACAGACTTCTGTTTGGCGAAAATGTGCAGACGACGAGAGTAGATGATCAATACTTGTCCTGGATCGGCGGGAACTGTGAGAGTAAATACCCCCACACAAAGGGCTCTCGGAAGTGAGTTGGTTAATCCTTTCCACACAGACCGATCATCAAAGCCACTGCACCCGCAAACAGTTCTTCTACATCCGGCAACAAAGATCAAAGTGGAGATTACAGGAAGATCAAAATGACGATGTACAGGAAGATCAAAATGGAGATTACAGGAAGACGGAAAATCAAAAAGCTGCATGTCAGCAAGTCGGCGCTTGCTGTTGAGAGAGATAGGGCTAGCTGCAGGGACTCATGAAAAAAACTATCCCTCTTTAGAGGTTTATATCTCGGTTTACCCCTATTTCTGCGCCTCAACTAAAGGAAGGGAGAGAGGGTTACAGCGTGTGACTGATTTTGTGCTGTCGCGGTACTGCGCCGACCTTGCAACATAAGACAGGCCGGAAAGAAGGGACAAAACCCTCACCCACGCCCTCTCTTTAGCCAGGGGCCGCAACTGTGTAGGTTTGTGATCACGTGACCAGTGCTTATCCTTTTAATCAGGACAAAACGAAATAAATAGATTTTATTTAATGTAAAAAAATAACAATAAATAATAAATTAACAAAAAATAATTAAATAAATGATTGGTTTAATAGATTAGATAAATTAGATAAGTTTCAGCATTTGCAACAATAAAGTATTCTGATTTACAAATGTGGAGTTTTGTCTCAGTCAGTAAGCCCCCCCCTCCCCCCCCCCCCCCCCCCCCCCCCCCCCCCCCCCCCCGTGAGATGGCCCTAGTGGCCTGCTCGGCGTTAAACCCCAGTAACTAACTAACTCAATCAATAAGCTTAAACTCGCACACGTGTTCCCTTTCATTGACAGCGCTGGCATACTTAACCCCCTCCCTGCCAACGCACGGACATTTTGTTTCCGAGACCTGTGCTGACTGCGTACATTTTGTTTCCGATACCTGTGCTGACTGAGCGAACAAAAACCGCAACATTCCACAGCGATTTCTCAGCAAGAGGTATAGATCCTCATGAGCCCCCGCTGTCGCGGGGGCTCATGAGGATCTATGCCTCTTGAGGTTGAATCGAGTTCCCTTTTTCTCAGCAGTAAAGGGGTTAAACATAGTTACGATGTGAAATGCAACAGAATGGAAGTGAGTATTGCATCTTCATTTGAGTGAAACAAATTACGCCAAAACAAAAGTCCAGTTTGTGTGTACGTTAGCGTTTGACGTTCCATTGTTTGTACAAGCACACAGGAACACTAAACAAACATATCGTCATCACCTACATGTCGTCATCACCTACAACGTCATCACAGAACAAGGCATAATAATGACGAGCAAAAGAAACGCGACATTTTGGAATCGTCGGAAACACTTTAAACACTTCTTTGATTTTAAAAAAAAAATGTATTTCTTTTGCTGGTCAGTACACCTTGTAATAAGAATAAGAATAAGAGTACTTTATTATCTCGAAAAGAGAAATTCGCTTGTGGTACATTTATCAGTAACAAATAGTACAAACAAGACATAAAAACATTATAGCATAATTATGAACATTTTCTCTCTGCACTTGCACAGCTACAAATTCCAAATGGATATAAAGTAAACACTACAAAATCTTTACACATAACTCTTACACATCTCACACAAACATCTTTTATGGACTGAACTGAGCGGCACTTATACATTCACACCCACCTCTACATATGCATACATAATACGCGTGTTTCAACCTAGTCCTAACCCTCACTACTTATTATACAAACATCTCAGTACATTATTACACATTATTACACAAGCTGCATAATTAAAGTCTACCATAGTAAAATAATTAGTGGGTAAACACTCAGTAACAACAATTCCAGTATGTCCATGTTCACCACCAAATGAAACGCAATATAATCACTTCTCTAAAATCAACAAGCTCCATTCCTACTGATTGCACAGGTAAAGGGGGATAGGGGGAGGAGTTAGGTTTGGGTATGCGTGGATGTACCTACAGATTGCTTAGAGTGATGGATTTGGGGATGAAACTGTGCTGTAGTCTAAGTGTTCTAGCTTTGTGCGTGCGGAGTCTGCGGCCAGAGGGGATCTTGTGTGTATTTCGTGTCCATAGTGTAATCAGTGTAATCGACTGTGTTGTCCTGGTCCTTTCTAATCGCGTTTCTTTCTTTGTTAGGATTTTCTTCGGAAAAGTAAGAAAGACAGAAAGCGAGTGAAGCATTTTGCGTTTGTACGGAACCGCGCAGTCCGGAATAAATGTAATACCTTGTAGAAACCTCCAATGGACTCAGGCCGAGATCCCAGAACCTCCCACCAACAAAACACGGACATAAATTTGGATTGTTCCAGCTTGCAAAAGTTATAGATCCTCATGAGCCCCTGCGACCTGTAAGTGGCTCATGAAGATCTGTGCTACTGGAGGTTCGTGTCGCCTGAATGTTAAAGCGTGATAGAATGCGTGGGGCTGGCTTTGTGATTTTAAAAAAAAATGACATCGCCCACACGATGGCTTCAGCGCTTGGTGGTTCTCAGTGCGTGGGCCAACGGCGGCCGACGCTCTGCCCGATGGCCCTTGCGCACTGGCTGAATCCTGTGCGTGTCGGTACTGAGGGGTTTTCGTCGCGATGATTGCTGTAGGAACCCAAAGCCGCCACTGATAGAATAAAGGTAGAAGAATCATCGAGACGACAATCGCTACCGACAGCCCATAGGGTTAAAGGCCACGGACGAGATTCAGCGATCCTCAGCTGCCTTGACCCCTTCAACTGCAAGAGGTAAAGAGCATCAGGAGCCCACGCAGATGGAGGAGAGGGGGGGGGGGGGCGGGTTAGTGGCTCTTGAGGTTCTTTGCGGTTTGCTGACACTATGCATGTCGGCGGTTCTTGGACTGAGGACAATATTCAGTGTTGAATTTGTCCTGCCGTCACACACACACCCGTTTGTTGACTGCGAAGGAGTTAACCCACGCATCTATGACGCTCTACAGCTGGAGATGGATTCGACCATGATAGTTCAAGGGTGGTGCCAGAATAGCCTCTTGGCGCTTGAACTATCATGCTTGAGTTATGCCCTGAAAGTGTGGTCGTCGCAGACACGTACAGTAGTTACCTTGTGGCTGAAAGTGTTCAGTTTGGGGTGGGGTGTTAGGGTGAGGGAAAGTATGGGGTGGAGGGGGGGGGGGGAAAGGGTACATTGGAGGGTGGGGTGTTAGGGTGAGGGAAAGTATGGGGGTGGAGGGGGGGGGGGGAAGGGTACATTGGAGGGTGGGGTGTTAGGGTGAGGGAAAGTATGGGGTGGGGGGGGGGGGAAGGGTACATTGGAGGGTGGGGTGTTAGGGTGAGGGAAAGTATGGGGGGGGGGGAAGGGTACATTGGAGGGTGGGGTGTTAGGGTGAGGGAAAGTATGGGGTGGGGGGGGGAAGGGTACATTGGAGGGTGGGGTGTTAGGGTGAGGGAAAGTATGGGGGGGGGGGGGGAAGGGTACATTGGAGGGTGGGGTGTTAGGGTGAGGGGAAAGTATGGGGTGGGGGGGGAAGGGTACATTGGAGGGTGGGGTGTTAGGGTGAGGGAAAGTATGGGGTGGGGGGGGGAAGGGTACATTGGAGGGTGAGGTGTTAGGGTGAGGGAAAGTATGGGGTGGGGGGGGAAGGGTACATTGGAGGGTGGGGTGTTAGGGTGAGGGAAAGTATGGGGTGGGGGGGAAAGGGTACATTGGAGGGTGGGGTGTTAGGGTGAGGGAAAGTATGGGGTGGGGGGGGGAGGGAAGGGTACATTGGAGGGTGGGGTGTTAGGGTGAGGGAAAGTATGGGGTAGGGGGGGGAAGGGAAGGGTACATTGGAGGGTGGGGTGTTAGGGTGAGGGAAAGTATTGGGTAGGGGGGGGAGGGAAGGGTACATTGGAGGGTGGGGGTGTTAGGGTGAGGGAAAGTATGGGGTAGGGGGTGAGGGGAAGGGTACATTGGAGGGTGGGGTGTTAGCGTGAGGGAAAGTATGGGGTAGGGGGGGGGTAGGGGGGGGAGGGAATGGTACATTGGAGAGTAGGGTGTTAGGGTGAGGGAAAGTATTGGGTAGGTGGGGAGGGAAGGGTACATTGGAGGGTGGGGTGTTAGGGTGAGAGAAAGTATGGGGTAGGGGGGAAGGGAAGGGTACATTGGAGGGTGGGTTGTTAGGGTGAGGGAAAGTAGGGGGTAGGGGGGGGGAGGGAAGGGTACATTGGAGGGTGGGTTGTTAGGGTGAGGGAAAGTATGGGGTACGGGGGGAGGGAAAGGTTACATTGGAGGGTGGGGTGTTAGGGTGAGGGAAAGTATGGGGTAGGGAGGGGGAGGGAAGTGTACATTGGAGGGAAGGTGTTAGGGTGAGGGAAAGTATGGGGTGGGGGGGGGAGGGAAGGGTACATTGGAGGGTGGGGTGTTAGGGTGAGGGAAAGTATGGGGTAGGGGGGAAAGGAAGGGTACATTGGAGGGTAGGGTGTTAGGGTGAGGGAAAGTATGGGGTACGGGGGGAGGGCAGGGTACATTGGAGGGTGGGGTGTTAGGGTGAGACAAAGTATGGGGTAGAGTGAGGGAAGGGTACATTGGAGGGTGGGGTGTTAGGGTGAGGGAAAGTATTGGGTAGGGGGGAAGGGAAGGGTACATTGGAGGGTGGAGTGTTAGGGTGAGGGAAAGTATGGGGTAGGGGGGGAAGGGAAGGGTACATTGGAGGGTGGAGTGTTAGGGTGAGGGAAAGTATGGGGTAGGGGGGGAAGGGAAGGGTACATTGGAGGGTGGGTTGGTGGATGATTTGTCACATGTTCTTTTTTTCAATTAAGAATTACAGTTACCCCACTCAGCCTGACGCACTACAGCAGCCTGTCGGCGCCAAGCTAATCTTGCACTACCCTTGAATTATCATGGTCGATCCATCTCCTGCAGCTGGTGCATAGTCATTAGATGACGCCTCCAAAATTTGGGAAATACGGCCGTCGGGCTGAATGAGTTGAAATTAATCCCCACTTTCTTACAATTTTTGAAAGGGCGTGGGTGAGGGGATTGTCCCTGCTTTCCGGCCTCTCGTATGTTGCAATGAAAATGTGTCACACCTGCGTTTAGCCACGATTCACGGAAACGTGAAATGGGGACCTTCACGTTTCACGCCTTGTAACTTACGTCTCCCTCTCCAGAGATGCTTGTTAACAAAACGCTGTCAAAGATTCTTGTATAAAAAATGTCTTGATAATGAGACAAGACGGAAGAACAAAGTTGATGTTAAACTTGTTACAATGAAACAGATATTGAGCAAAGCACGTTGAGAGAAAATGGTATCAATTAGCCACTAGGTATCTACTATTATAATAAAGGTAGAAGACATAACAAACATTCCCGTCTTTTTCCAAAAGGATCTTGAAGTGATCTTTATTTTCGGCAGCCATTTTGTCCACAGGAAATGTGATCATGACGTATAGTCTCCCTTTAGCCATGACTGATCATGACGTATAGTCTCCCTTTAGCCGTGACTGATCTTCGTGAAAACAGAACACTACGAACGATTTTTCGCGTGTTTCTCCAAAATTTCATTTTCATTTTTTGACCGCTTTGTTGCGACAGCTAGTTCTTTCTCATTCCGCTGAAGCGAGCCAGGGGATGTAATTACGCCTCTGGCATTTATCTCCCCTGAATATCAGTAACAAGTCTGTTTACAATGACAAGCACAGATAGGAACGAGTAGACAAGAGGCTTAGATCTAAATGTACCCCCGCTGTAGCGAGGGCACATTTAGATCGAAGCCTCTTGCAGACGTCACTTATTGCCTTTGGAGTGATCTCCCCTGCAGCTTACCCGCCTCGCGTGTTGCTGTCGCCATTTTGGAGAAAAAAAAATCAGGTCGAGTATTGTGGCACGAAAACTCGGTCGGGCTGCGAGACTCTGGGCCATGGTGTGGCCCCAGGGAAGTGGCCGTTAACCTTTTCCTGTTCACGGCCAGGCGAGACAGACACGACTGGTTTGCCAGAGGCCCGACAGGATCATCAGTGAGTGCTCAGTCGTGCGGTCTTGGTGTAAATCTGATTTATTTACTTATTAAATTGTGGGTGTGCGCCGGGCCGTGATTTTTTGCACCTCACACAGCCACGCCAGCAGGGATCAATCGGTCGTCTAAACGAGCTCACACTCTGCAGTAAGTGATTGATTGATAGATTGATTGGTTGATTGATTGATTCATTCATTCATTCAAATTCATTCATTCACTTTACTTCCTTCCTGCCTTCATTCATTCCTTATCTATCTATCTATCTATCTATCTATCTATCTATCTATCTATCTAGCTAGCTAGCTAGCTAGCTAGCTAGCTATCAGTAGTGTATGATAAGCTAAGCACGAGGAGAAGAAAGTTCAAGAGGCAGTGCCTGATGACCTAGTCGCGTGTACAGCATGGGAGAGACATTAATTAAGTGTCACTACGCGTCAAATTCACTTCCTGCAGCCTACAGGCGGGACTGACCGGGTCTCACTATGCGCGTGATCCTACCCAGAATGACCTTTCCCTAATGACGTAGTTAACCCCTTCAATGCCCAGAGAAAAACTGAACTTCACCCTAATGCAAGAGTCATAGATCCCCATGAGCCCCCGCATTTGCGGGGGCTCATGAGGATCTTTGCCTCTTGTTGAAACCACTTCGTGACGACAGTGTTCATGGGACGCTGGAGCAGGTTTGGCGTTTGAGTGTACACAGATTTCAGACTCGTAAGTGTGGGGCCAGTGAAAGTGAAGGGGTTGAGCATCTTTTAAGCGCGTGGACCCTGGTGGCAACCAAGTTGGTAGATGCTGAACTCCCCAGGCGCCAAGCTGAACTGCCACTACCCTTAGGCTTTACACGGTCACGGTCGGTCTGTCTACCTGCGACCGGTTGGACACCCGCGAAAGTGACGTATCATGGTATGGGGTAACCCCTTGACTGACGAGAAGCAAGCTAGCACGATCTAAATGCCAGAGACATAGATCCTCATGAGCCCCCGTAGTTGCGGGGCCACATGAGGATCTATGTCTCTTGCTGACTTGTTCCTTGGGCAGACGGTTTCGTTGGCTTGCAGCGGATTTGATCCTCTTGCTCACAGCGCAGGGTGTGATTTAACCCTCTTGCTCACAGCGCAGGGTGTTCTTGTTCCATGGGCGGCTCTTTGGCCTTCAGTTAACCCCTTCACTGCCGAGGAAAAGTCAACACCATCCGACCGCAAGAGATATAGATCCTCATGAGCCCCCGCGACTGCGGGGGCTCATGAGGATCTATGCCTGTTGCTGAGACCAACTCAGTGTATGCATGTTTTTGGGGCGCTGAGTGTACACAGGTTTCAGTAACAAACATTCAAATTCAAATTCAAATTCAAATTCAAAACTTTATTGTGTCAGTCTGGCCCACAAATTTCTTTCGTTGGGTAGGCGCCAAGCTAATCTGGCACTGCCCTTGAATTACATGCGCGCGTACGGTTTTAGCCACATTATGACAATTATGACAATAACCACAGTGTTAGTGGTATAGGAGTGAGTCTGCCACTTGCAAGATCAGTGCCACTGCGACATCTGAGGTGCAAGTTCCTCGACGGCGTCAACAAGGAGAGAGAGAGATACGCTAGTTAACACACTCCTTGCTTAGGAGACGGATGGCCGAGGGTACAAAACTGCCCTTGTAGCGTTTGGTTTTAACAAGAGGAGCCTTGAACCTACGGCCAGACGGGAGCTTTTGAAGGTGCTTATAAAGGCAGTGGGAAGTGTCAGCACGTACAGCGACAGGAAAGGGGTTAATATTTATGTCAGGAACACAGTCTGCGACCGCGTGCAGTCAAATGGGTCTCAAGGCAAAACGTGCGCTGTTGAAAACTTTAATTGGAGGCGAGGCGGAATGTCTGGAAAAACCCACAACCCGGGGGGCTGGGAAGGTTTGCGGGTGAAGGGTGGGTGGGGGTAGTATTAACTGAGTTGAGAGGGAGGCATGGAGAGGGGGGGGGGGGGCCTTGCGGATTCACGGCGATACTTTCTTGCAAAGCACAAATCTCTAACCCCCCCCCCCCCCCACCTCCCCCCCCCCCCCACCCCCACCCCCCCCAAAAAAAAAAAAGCTTTCACATTCTCGATGGAAAAAGACGATGAATCATGATCTCTAATCTCTTTATCTGGGCGAAAAGTCTCATAATGGGGGTTGGGGGGGGGGAGAAGTGTGGGGGGGGGGGGAGAGATTGAGCTGTGATGATGCTGGTAAATTGTAAGCTGCTTTCTCAGCATTCCTCATCTAATCAGAAATCAAAGGTGAGTGGAGGGGGGGGGGGGGGGGGCGCGCTTATTGCGCCCGAATTTACAGCATGACAACAGACTTCACGCTTCACTGACGAAGTAACTAGGTTGCTTCCACAGATCATGACAATCTTATTATGGTGTCACGGATCACGACGACCCCTTCTTTCACACATCACGAGGATGAAACACGTTGCAAACGCGAATCACGAGAACCGAAAAATAATGCCAAACACGAATAACAATTCCCCCCCCCCCCCCCACACACACACACACACAAACACACACACACACACACACACACACACACACACACACACACACACACACACACACACACACACACACACCACCCATTTCCCTTTCTGATTTGAATAGGAAGAGGTTGGCCTCACGGAAACAAAATTTCACCAGTACAGGAAGGGCCCAGGTGATGTATACACCCACATGACAAAAGGGGTCAGGGGTCAGGGGTCAGGGGTCACACGCTTCAGGTCCGACCTTCTATTAACCCTTATCATTCGGAATACACCAGTCTGTGAAATAAGTTTGACTAAAATAGTTCAAGGGTAGTGCCAGAATAGCTTGGCGCCTGTAGGCGCCTAAGCTATTCTGGCACCACCCTTGAACTAAAGCCATTGGTCTATATCCTTGTCTGTAAGTACTATAATGTAGCGTGCATATGGCAATCTACAAATTTGAAGCTTTTAGCCTCAGTATGATATGGGCTAAGTGAAGTTAGACTGTAGTGCCTACTCAGCACAAACATCCGTTCACATCGACGGAGACAGAGCGACCGAGACCAAGTTCCAGGGTAGTGCTCTTGAAGCGCCACGCTAACCATGCACTACCTTGACCAACGTTAATAAGGCAAACTCCCCTTAAACAAAATTTAGAGTACTGTATCCAAGCATGGCGACCTTACCTCAAAAAAGACATCGCAGTGTTGGAAAAGGTGCAGAGGAGAGCTACAAGATCGATTACAGGGATTGGTCACCTGCCGTATGAGGAGAGACTGGCCTTTTGCAATTTGCAGAAATTGGAAGAAAGGAGAGACAGGGGAGATCTCATCGAGACTTTCAAGATCATAAAGGGACTTGAAAAAGTTTCTGCGGACATATTTTTTACTTCATGCCAGTCATCATTTTACCATAGAGGTCACAGCAGCAAACTGTTCAAAGGGAGGTCCAGACTGAATCTTAGAAAAAACTTTTTTTCCCAAAGAGTTGTGAACCCATGGAATGCTCTGAAACAAACAATTGTCGAAGCTGAAACTGTCAACCAGTTCAAGAACCGCCATGATAAAGAGACAGTTAAGGGGGTTAAAATAAGTTCTCAAACTTCCTACCCCATCGGCCGCGCTCAGTGGCCACTCAGGTAAATTCAGGTAAAATCAAGTCTGCGCTACCTTCGAGCTGCTATAGACACTGACGCTTACCGCTGACGTTGGAGGTGCAGGAGGCACGTGTCTCCTGATTAAATTGAACCTGACGGGAAGTGTGTGGGCCGCTGTTGACAGATGGGTCCTGAAATAGAGACGCATCGTATTTGCAATATATCAGGGTTTTTTTCCACAGCGAGTATACTTAATGACTCTCTCTCTCTCTCTCTCTCTCTCTCTCTCTCTCTCTCTCTCTCTCTCTCTCTCTCTCTCTCTCTCTTCTCTCTCTCTCTCTCTCTCTCTGTCTTTCTCTCTCTCTCTCTCTCTCTCTCTCTCTCTCTCTCTCTCTCTCTCTCTCTCTCTCTCTCTCTCTCTCTCTCTCTCTCTCTCTCTCTTCAACTGGCGTGACTGACACAGCGACCACATCCAATCACAATAGCAGCCGTCACAAATGGTTAAATAAGTTTAACGGTACAGCGTTATCCTCTGATCAATCCCACCCTCCATACTTACTTGAGATTGCGCCATCCCCGACTACCCTGCCCATCCTGCAACAACAACTGATGGAAGCCACCGCCTGCATCCAGGGGTCTGATGTATGGACAGAGACTAGACAAGTCTCCGACGTAGCCCTAGTCGGAAACTTGTTACGTAGGGACTAACTGAGGCATACATTTCCGATGCATGAACTGAGACTCGAGTCAGACTATCAAGTCCGAGACTAGATATGGTTAGTCCGCGACTTGTGTCAAATGCTATTTTTAACTTGGGAAAATCCAGTTCCAAATGCCACTGAGCATGCGCCGCTGGGAACAGTTTTCGCCCTGCACGTGTTTTGACAGCCACTGTCTTCCATCTTCACTCTGCCTGTAAACTGTACTCATCGATTTTGTTTTTAATAATATTAATAATAATAATATCGTACATTTATATAGCGCTTGACCTCCAAATGAATGGTGCTCTAAGCGCTTTACAAGATAAAAAATTACAGAACAAAAAGTACAAGAAAGATAAATTTCACGGCGCTTGAAAAGAAACTTTTCGTGAAGCTTCGTATCATCAAACTCATCTAGTGTGTGTCGACGGTCTCTAAATACTCGATTTCGGCGTAGATTAAGTAGAGATAGAAACATCATGTAGACAGTGGCTGCCATTTTGATTTGCTTTAGTCAGAGACTAGACGCTTTACACCTAGTAAATCGTGGGCTTAAATTTGGGCTGTTTAGTCCCTGAGATAGTTTCAGACTTGGCCTAGACTCAGTTCATGCATGTCTTACTAACATGTTAGTCTCAGGCGTATGAAGATAGTTTCGGACTTAAGCTCTAGTCTCTGTCCATACATCAGTCCCCAGGAACTTAGAACTGAGCTGCAGACGGTCAAACAGGAGCTGGCTACTGTCAAGCAGCAGCATGCATCTCTCAGCGCCAGACAGGACAGCCTTGACCGCAGGAACAATGAAGCCAAGCACAAGCACGGCCTTCAAGCTGCTGACCAGTCCCTGCAAGACTATGCAACCTCAACCGAAAAGGCGATTGAGAAGTTAACTCATGAACACAGCACTGTCCACACAAGTGACGAAACTTGCACTCAGCAAAGACACACCTGACGGCGCTACGCTTCGTACGCTGAAAAAAACAAATTGAATCCCTGTCGCCTTCAACAAAATCCAGTACCACACTGCCCGTCCAGGACCCTGCTACAAGCCAGTCCCTATCAAACTCCCCATCTCCCTCAAGCTGCAACAACCACGTCAGTATGCAGGAATTGTCATCAACCAATAGCACACCAGTGACTTCACAACGCCTGTCGTTAACGAGCGGAAACCCTAACTCGGTGTTAATATTGCCACGCGTAATCGCTTCGCAGCCCTTGCCACAGATGATGATTGTGATGTAATCTCATACGGACTCTTGCAAGAAGCTGAACAGACAACCCTTAAAACCACGTTTGCACCCGTTGCCAAGACACCGTATAGTGACCACCTCTGCAACATGAACATCAGGTCAAATTCTAACGTTCTGCTGCTCGGCGACTCCATTATGAAGCTGGTCAGCGAACGAAAAATGTCGGATAAAGACTGCAACGTGCAGAACCTGGCAGTGTCACAGTCCGGCCTATTAGTCGAGGCCTTGGGCAAGTGGCTTACAAACCCTCCCCCCTACTCCACGTATCCGGCATGTAGTTTATCACGTAGGGATCAACAGTTGCAGCGACAACCAGGGTCCCGTTCCGGGCCGACACACACCTGGCTGAGGTTAATCCGTCTAGTGTCCGCCGCATTCCCACGTGCTACACTCCAGGCCTCCTCCATCGTCCCTCCCTTCAGCAGTCACCACGCCCTGTCACGACCTGCACGCCTGTCTAACGTCAACCTGAAACAGGCCTGTCAACAAACAAACACTCAGTTTGTTGACCACACCTCCACTTTCCTGACGAAGAATGGCGCCCCCAAGCAGGTCATGTACAGGCGTGACAACACCATGACCCACCCCAGTGACGAGATTGCCTTCAAGATCCGCTACGGCGACCCTCCCCGCGGCCCCCACCACCAACAGAGAGACGCCGGGGGGGCACAGTCAACGGGGCGTGTCCAGCCGACCTATATTATGCCGTAACGTGACACTTGGCGAAAAAAGGGCCGCAAGGCAACTTGTTGTCGGACCTTGGCGGATCGCAGCCTTTGATGTTCGACGCCCAGGACCGCCAACAGTTCGATTCAACCATACGCCACACGTCGACCAGCCAGCGTAACCAACCAGCGACCGACAACGCGTTGGGGAGCAAACAACGCGGAGCACGTCAGGGGCCCCAACTCCAGTCTTCAGATTTCTCACCACTAGTACCAGCAGGAACAGGGCCTACCGTTCCGCCAATGGCCGCCCCACCCACCAACGCCTGGTTCCACAGCCAGGGAGCGGAGGCCAACACGGCCCTGGATCCTCAACACCTGCTGAAGTTGCTGGCTCAGTTTTTAACGCCGTTTGTCTGAAGGACATCCCGCTACCTCTTTTACTCCCAGGGCCAAGTGGTATAGACTTTAGGATGTTTTCTTTGTTCTAACCACACGAGGAGCGATGGATGGACCTTTATCGATGGAGGTTTTGTCCGATCAGCTCTGCGCCGCGCACATCTGGTCGGTTACTACCTTCCGGCTTTCAGGGTCGATTAGTCGTTCCTACTTGGCGCTGGAAGTGAAAAATGTATGCATATACACTCCGTGTGTGTGTGTGTGTGTGTGTGTGTGTGTGTGTGTGTGTGTGTGTGTGTGTGTGTGTGTGTGTGTGTGTAGGTGTGTAGGTGTGTAGGTGTGTAAGTGTGTAGGTGTGAAGGTGTCATCAAACACGCTCGATCTGACAATATATAAATTTAGTAACGACTTATTTAGTTGTCTGGTTTTGACAGTGACTCAATAGTTTAAAGATTAATTCCTTATGTGACAGAGACACATGGTTGACAGCTACACCTGGTTGCACTAGTGCTTGGTCGTATATGTGAAACTGTGTTACACATAATAGTACAGTGAGTTTGCACCGCAAACTGTAAGTTATGCAAATATTGTAAATTGCGTGACTACTGTACTTGTTCTGTTTCGGACAGGCGTACGCCTAAATCACAGTTTATGATCATCGAAGTGAAATCAAACGACTGGTGTATCTGTTCTCAAATTCACTCACTCTCGGACTCGTATATTATATGTTTATAGTGGCGAAGCAAGTGTGTTTTAATAGCATATGGACTTCATTTCAGGTGAACTCTGACATTAACTTTTGTCTGTTTCTTAGATTTTGTACTTGTAGCTATCACACTTTTACTTCCATTTTTATTTCGGGGGTGCGACATCACACGGTTCTTGAAGTTATCCGTTCAGATTACTTACCGTGTTTAATTTCATTTTAGTTGTGTGTTTTCCTCTGTTGCTATTTACTTGTATGGTATTCGTTTTTCTAGTTTTTGCTTTTGTACTTTGTGTTGATATTTTGTTACCTGGTTCTTTACTTTAAACATTGTAAAGCCATGCGCGGACCATTGAAAAAATGACAAAGATTCCGTATCGGTCAGCTCAATGTCTACCACCTAGCAAACAAAGTTCAAGATGTCTGTGTTTATGTTAATTCCCCCGACTATTTTCACCTATTTGGGTTTAACTGAAACTCGGTTGGCCTCCCACATCAGTAATGAAGCCATCACCATCCCAAATTATTCTATTATTAGGAGAGATCCGTCAGTCCAGGGTGAGACAGGTGTAGCGGTTTACATCCATCAATCAATTATACACATAACCCGCAGGAGACAAGACCTAGAAACGGCTGATGTAGAATGTATTTGGGTAGAAATCAAACACTCTAAATCCCCTCCTTTACTTGTCGGGTTTCTGTATCGAAACCCCGCAGCCACCTTTTAGTGGTACGATAGCTTTTTACACATGATCGATAAAACAGACATTCAGATCAAAGAAGTTCTGCTTCTTGGAGATTTTAATATTGACTTTCTTAAACCTCATCCATCATGGGAGTGTACTACTACCTTAGTCGGTCTCCAACAAATGGTGACATCCCCCACCAGAATTACGCCAACATCAGCCACTATTATAGACCATATCTATACCAACAAACCTCTCGCAATTAGCAACACTCAAGTTATTAGTCTGAGTGTCAGCGACCACTATCCAGTTAGCTGCATATGGCTCTCAAAACTTCCAAAACTGAAAAAGCAAGGTCACATGTGCATCACTTTTAGAAAATTTAAAAACTTTAATGAAATTGCTTTTTTGACTGATTTAGCTGGAGCACAGTTCACGGACGTGTATAACGATAGTGACCCGAACAAAGCATTAGACACCTGGTACCGCGTCTGTCTCGGTGTGCTGAATAAACACGCGCCCCTGAGGCAAAAGAGAGTTAAGTACGCCGCCTTACCACCCTGGCTAACTGCGGATCTGATAGAGGCTATGGGACACAGGGACGAGCTAAAACTGTGGATCTGATAGAGGCTATGGAACACAGGGACGAGCTAAAACTGTGGATCTGATAGAGGCTATGGAACACAGGGACGAGCTAAAACTGTGGATCTGATAGAGGCTATGGGACACAGGGACGAGCTAAAACTGTGGATCTGATAGAGGCTATGGGACACAGGGACGAGCTAAAACTGCGGATCTGATAGAGGCTATGGGACACAGGGACGAGCTAAAACTGTGGATCTGATAGAGGCTATGGAACACAGGGACGAGCTAAAACTGCGGATCTGATAGAGGCTATGGAACACAGGGACGAGCTAAAACTGCGGATCTGATAAAGGCTATGGAACACAGGGACGAGCTAAAACTGTGGATCTGATAGAGGCTATGGAACACAGGGACGAGCTAAAACTGTGGATCTGATAGAGGCTATGGGACACAGGGACGAGCTAAAACTGCGGATCTGATAGAGGCTATGGAACACAGGGACGAGCTAAAACTGTGGATCTGATAGAGGCTATGGAACACAGGGACGAGCTAAAACTGTGGATCTGATAGAGGCTATGGGACACAAGGACGAGCTAAAACTGTGGATCTGATAGAGGCTATGGAACACAGGGACGAGCTAAAACTGTGGATCTGATAGAGGCTATGGGACACAGGGACGAGCTAAAACTGTGGATCTGATAGAGGCTATGGAACACAGGGACGAGCTAAAACTGCGGATCTGATAGAGGCTATGGGACACAAGGACGAGCTAAAACTGTGGATCTGATAGAGGCTATGGAACACAGGGACGAGCTAAAACTGTGGATCTGATAGAGGCTATGGGACACAGGGACGAGCTAAAACTGCGGATCTGATAGAGGCTATGGAACACAGGGACGAGCTAAAACTGTGGATCTGATAGAGGCTATGGGACACAAGGACGAGCTAAAACTGTGGATCTGATAGAGGCTATGGGACACAGGGACGAGCTAAAACTGTGGATCTGATAGAGGCTATGGGACACAAGGACGAGCTAAAACTGTGGATCTGATAGAGGCTATGGGACACAGGGACGAGCTAAAACTGTGGATCTGATAGAGGCTATGGGACACAGGGACGAGCTAAAACTGTGGATCTGATAGAGGCTATGGGACACAAGGACGAGCTAAAACTGTGGATCTGATAGAGGCTATGGAACACAGGGACGAGCTAAAACTGTGGATCTGATAGAGGCTATGGGACACAGGGACGAGCTAAAACTGTGGATCTGATAGAGGCTATGGAACACAGGGACGAGCTAAAACTGTGGATCTGATAGAGGCTATGGGACACAGGGACGAGCTAAAACTGCGGATCTGATAGAGGCTATGGAACACAGGGACGAGCTAAAACTGTGGATCTGATAGAGGCTATCAAACACAAGGACGAGCTAAAACTGCGGATCTGATAGAGGCTATGGAACACAGGGACGAGCTAAAACTGTGGATCTGATAGAGGCTATCAAACACAAGGACGAGCTAAAACTGTGGATCTGATAGAGGCTATGGAACACAGGGACGAGCTAAAACTGTGGATCTGATAGAGGCTATGGGACACAGGGACGAGCTAAAACTGCGGATCTGATAGAGGCTATCAAACACAAGGACGAGCTAAAACTGTGGATCTGATAGAGGCTATGGGACACAATGACGAGCTAAAACTGTGGATCTGATAGAGGCTATGGAACACAGGGACGAGCTAAAACTGTGGATCTGATAGAGGCTATGGGACACAAGGACGAGCTAAAACTGTGGATCTGATAGAGGCTATGGGACACAGGGACGAGCTAAAACTGTGGATCTGATAGAGGCTATGGGACACAGGGACGAGCTAAAACTGTGGATCTGATAGAGGCTATGGGACACAAGGACGAGCTAAAACTGTGGATCTGATAGAGGCTATCAAACACAAGGACGAGCTAAAACTGTGGATCTGATAGAGTC
The DNA here is from genome assembly GCA_036245525.1 of Semisulcospira habei. Taxonomy (NCBI): domain Eukaryota; kingdom Metazoa; phylum Mollusca; class Gastropoda; family Semisulcospiridae; genus Semisulcospira; species Semisulcospira habei. The sequence continues at coordinate 357,588 of BTPG01000002.1, read as the reverse complement.
TATGGAACACAGGGACGAGCTAAAACTGTGGATCTGATAGAGGCTATGGGACACAATGACGAGCTAAAACTGTGGATCTGATAGAGGCTATGGGACACAGGGACGAGCTAAAACTGTGGATCTGATAGAGGCTATGGAACACAGGGACGAGCTAAAACTGTGGATCTGATAGAGGCTAATGAACACAGGGACGAGCTAAAACTGTGGATCTGATAGAGGCTATGGAACACAGGGACGAGCTAAAACTGTGGATCTGATAGAGGCTATGGAACACAGGGACGAGCTAAAACTGCGGATCTGATAGAGGCTATGGAACACAGGGACGAGCTAAAACTGTGGATCTGATAGAGGCTATGGAACACAGGGACGAGCTAAAACTGTGGATCTGATAGAGGCTATGGAACACAGGGACGAGCTAAAACTGTGGATCTGATAGAGGCTATGGGACACAGGGACGAGCTAAAACTGCGGATCTGATAGAGGCTATGGAACACAGGGACGAGCTAAAACTGCGGATCTGATAGAGGCTATGGAACACAGGGACGAGCTAAAACTGCGGATCTGATAAAGGCTATGGAACACAGGGACGAGCTAAAACTGCGGATCTGATAGAGGCTATGGAACACAGGGACGAGCTAAAACTGTGGATCTGATAGAGGCTATGGAAACACAGGGACGAGCTAAAACTGTGGATCTGATAGAGGCTATGGAACACAGGGACGAGCTAAAAAAAACCGAAGCGTTTTGCTGAATACAAAACACAGCGTAATTGCGTAAAATCAATGGTTTTAGAAGCAAAAACATGTCTCTTCAGTAAGGTAGTTAAGCAAAGTAAAGACTCCTCCACTGTATGGCGTGTCATAAATTTAGTAACCAAAGGTACAAATAAAAGTAGTGCGTCTTTACCACCCCACCTCACTGCAAACAGTTTTAACGATCAATTTCTGTGGCGGAATCACTAATGCCACTGGGAAATAATTCACATGAGTATATTTGTCCAGACAAACTACTAGACTATTGTAACCAGAAAAATAAAAACAACGAACCTTTCATCATACCGCCTATAGCAGTTCATGAAGTGGGCAGATTAATTACCTCGATGGAAAATAAAAAGTCATCCGGGCCTGATGAGATCAGCTCAAAAATACTCAAGACATCTCTTCCATATATCTTTGAGAGTCTCACATACATCTACAATCTCTGTATAAAACAAAACTGTTTTCCGGATGTATTTAAAGATGCAAAAGTAATCCCACTACCAAAATCAAAAGATCTAAGTGAAATTAATAATTTTCGTCCCATTTCATTACTGCCAGTTTTGTCAAAGCCTTTAGAGAGGCATATTCATAAACATCTATCTAATTATTTAGAAACCCGAAATCTTATCCATTCATTGCAGTCAGGTTTCAGACCAAACCATTCGTGGCATACCGCGCTGATTAGGATGACAGACACCTGGTTAGCATATATCAATGAATCCAAACTAACAGGTGTAGTCTTTTTAGACTTCCGTAAAGCTTTTGATTTAGTAAACTATGATATACTGATAAAGAAAATCTCATTATACACCAACAGCGCTGCCACGTTCTTCAAATCCTACTTGGATGACAGAAGACAAAAAGTCCTTCTTAATGGTACATATTCTAATCACCGCTTAGTCAAGCATGGCTTGCCTCTTCTATTTTGTTTGTTCATTAACGACCTTCGGCTCACAATTAGCGATCATAATGTTTCATGCGATATGTTCGCGGATGATGCTGCAATACACACGCCCGACGAGGATTTATCTATTATTGATACACGCCTGCAAAACGCACTACAAGACATTGACAACTGGTGTAGTAACAATTCCATGATCCTAAACCCAGCGAAGACTGAATGTATGGTATTAAGTGCCCGTCAAAAGCACCAGCTCGGCTCTCTCTCACTCAGCTTGTCTCTTCAAGGAAAACCCATCAGTCAAGTAACAGAACATCGTCTTCTCGGTGTTACTGTAGATAACCAGTTTAAATGGCAGTGTCATATTACAAACATATGCAACATAATATCAAAGAAACTTTACATTTTAGCCAAATTAAAATATATCACTGATGTAGAAACACGTAAACTGTTCTTTAACGCCCACATCAGGTCACATATCGACTATGCTTCTACAGTATGGGATGGAGCAAGCGAGGTCCAGTTAACGAGACTGAACTCTCTTTATCGTAGAGCCGCAAAACTTATCCTACCTGACCCTAACTCAACTACCGATAATAAATTGAAAATCTTGGAGATTCTTCCCCTGAAAAATCATTTAATGTACAATAAGGGAATATTTATGTTCAAAACATTGAATAGCAAAATGCCTGATTATTTTAAGAAAATATTTTCCTTTCCATCACCAACGTACTCGAGATCAAGGCAATTCATTATTGTACCACGACCTAGAATCGAGCTCTACAAGACAAGTTTAGCGTTCTCAGGCCATAGCCTGTGGAACACTTTGCCTAGGAAAGTTACAACATCAACAACCCTTTCGTATTTTAGAGCCAGTAGTTTCAATTACCTCACGTCATTATCTTAATACTTTCACTGCGACCATATATTACTCTGTGCGTGCGTGCATGCGCGTGTTTCTCTGTGTGTGTGTGTGTGTGTGTGTGTGTGTGTGTGTGTGTGTGTGTGTGTGTGTGTGTGTGTGTGTGTGTGTGTGTGTGTGTGTGTGTGTGTGTGTGTGTGTGTGTGTGCACGTTTTTGTTGTTGTTTTGTTTTGTTTTGTTCTTATATCATTTATCACTATTTTTGTTTTCAATATAATAATTTTACACTTTGTGCATTATTTGTAGATTAAATTAGCAACGGCAAGTTCGAAGAATGGTTGTGCCAGCCAAAACTTTCACCGTTGTAAAATAAAGAATCATTGTCATTGTCATTGCCATTGTCTCTCTCCCTCTCTCGCTGGGTGGCTCGGTGGTAAAAGCGTTTGCCTCCAGACCAAAAGGTCCCGGGTTCGAATCCAGCTTGGGTCAAAATTTGCTCAGACCCATTTTCGTTGTCCCCGTCTTTGAAATCACCCTCGTGGTGGACAAAAGACGTTAAGCCCTAAACATTTAACTTTTTTTCTCCCTCTCTCTCTCTCTCTCTCTCCCTCTCTCTCTCTCTCTCTCTCTCTCTCTCTCTCTCTCTCTCTCTCTCCAATAATAGGAAAAACACGAGAAATAGTTTGATCCAGCTTCCAAAAATTAGATTAGACATCTGTAAAACCAGTCTGTCTTTTTCAGGCGCTAAAGCGTGGAATATGTTACCTCCACACCTGAAATCAATTTGCAAGATTAGCGTCTTCAAAGATCGCCTCCATAAATATTTACTTCAGAAGTAATAGTATGTTCGGCTCCCTTATGTTACTATTCGTATAGTTAGTGACAAGTTTCCTATTACCTAATACTCTTCTACTGTTGCTACAGATTATGTAATAGCTCGACTGTGCATTAACATGTCAGGTTCATACCTGTGTATATAATTATATATATATATTTTTTTTTTCCCTCTGAGTGGTGGTGGTGGGGGAGGAGGGGGGGGGGAGGGGATGGGTCTTTTTACTTACATATGTTTTATCTTTTGATGTATCGTCTGATGTATTTTTATATGTGTAGAGTAGCAGGACAGTTTGGAAGATAGGCATTGCTATGCCTAAAACTTTTTATCCTGAATAAAAACGTTTCATCATCATCATCATCATCATCTCATCATCTCTCTCTCTCTCTCTCTCTCTCTCTCTCTCTCTCTCTCTCTCTCTCTCTCTCTCTCTCTCTCTCTCTCTCTCTCTCTCTCTCTCTCTCTCTCTCTCTCTCTCTCTCTCTCTCTCTCTCTCTCTCTCCTTCCCCGATTCCCCACCTCTCGCTCGGTCGCCACCCCCCGCCTTCCCTCTCTGTCAGTCATTATTCTCAACAACAAAAAACACCTGCGATGCGTGTGTCCAAATTCTGCTACTTCTCTGATAATTATGCAGATTAGCCGGTCAGGCAACAAAAGGTCTTTTTCATTAAAACAATAAAAATATCGTCTGCCTTGTTTGAAATTTTGGTGCCGGGGGACGTAAAACTGGACCAGTGACTGAGTGCAACTGTGTACAGCGGAGGAAGATTGGAACTTGCTTGAAATTGCTGGATGAGCAAACACTTGGTGTTCTGATTCTCATATGGTTCAGTCTGATTTGGAATCGTTCTGGCCTAGTTTGAGTCAGTTTCATTGAGTTGCCGTGCGGATGGTGATTTGAGGTGCGTACCAGTTTTGGCAGCGCTGACCCCAGCAGCTAAACGCCTTGGGGCTCACGACGTCCGCAGTGTGTGTGCCTATACACGGCCGTGCGCGGGTCCAGTGCGTGTGTGTGCCTATACACGGCCGTGCGCGGGTCCAGTGCGTGTGTGTGCCTATACACGGCCGTGCGCGGGTCCAGTGCGTGTGTGTGCCTATACACGGCCGTGCGCGGGTCCAGTGCGTGTGTGTGCCTATATACGGCCGTGCGCGGGTCCAGTGCGTGTGTGTGCCTATACACGGCCGTGCGCGGGTCCAGTGCGCCCTTTGTGGGCCCGAAGGTGTTTCGCTTACTGGGTCAGTGCGTGGTTGGCCCGGAATCAGGTTCATAGCCAGGAAATGAGTCGGCTGATGTCCTGATTTTAATAATAATAATAATAATAATAATAATAATAATAATAATAATAATAATAATAATAATAATAATAATAATAATTTCTGCAAGCAAATTTGCCGCTGTTGGGTGGTAGTGTTATTTAACTCATTGTACCCCAACACCGAAATCCCCAAATGTTGCCGTTGTCCTCTGAAGACTGCACTCCAGTGCAGGACACAGATCGACCATGATAGTTCAAGGGTGATGCCAGAATAGCTTGGCGCCCATAGGCGCCAAGCTATTCTGGCATCACCCTTGAACTAGCATGGTCGATCCTTATCTTGCTGTGGTGTGTCTGGGGTAGAATGAGTTAAGGACGAGTCCATGCAGATTGTAACTGCTCGTGAGCATGTGTGCTTCCTGCGGTGGACCTGAGAGCCCGAATCCTGCCCGCTATCGGAAACTCATCAGGGCTGACCACTCCATCTGACGAGAACACGCGAGTGGATGTCGTCCCCTTCTTTGTGTCTGGCAGGAAGAGGGGAGCCAACTCCCGGAGATGGCGTTCAGCCCCTCCACGAGAGGCTTCATTGTCTGGTCTCGTATCGTCAAGTGCATTAGGGGAGAAGTTATTGTCAGGCTGACGACTGTCAACAGGCGCGGAGTTTACAGCGAGTGCGTTTCAGTAGCATGTCCGATGAACGTGATGTTGTTGCAATGCGCCTAAATAGATCAGTGTTCAGGTCGTACTCCATAGCGATAGCTGTCCCTGTCTCCACATCAGGGCCGTCCATTATCACCCCGGTGCCGTGGACGATAAACACCCAACTAACCACGAGTAATTTTAGCCGGTACCGTCTGTCTGACTGGACTTTAGGCTGTGCAGGAAGACAGCAGAGAGATGAGCCATGCAAGTTCGTGTGTCGTGCCTCAAAATTTTAACCCCTTCACTGCCGAGAAAAAGTGAACACAATCAAACTGCAAAAGGCACAGATCCTCATGAGCCCCCACGACTGCGGTAAGTTAGCGCCACTGCAGTAAGTTAGTGCGACTGCCGTAAGTTAGTGCGACTGCGGTAAGTTAGTGCGACTGAGGTAAGTTAGTGCGACTGCGGTAAGTTAGTGCGACTGCGGTAAGTTAGTGCGACTGTGGTAAGTTAGTGTGACTGCTGTAAGTTAGTGCGACTGCAGTAAGTTAGTGCGACTGCGGTAAGTTAGTGCGACTGCGGTAAGTTAGTGCGACTGCCGTAAGTTAGTGCAACTGCGGTAAGCTGGTGTGACTGCTGTAAGTTAGTGTGACTACTATAAGTTAGTGTGACTGCGGTAAGTTAGTGTGACTGCGGTAAGTTAGTGTGACTGTGATAAGTTAGTGTGACTGCTGTAAGTTAGTGCAACTGTAGTAAGTTAGTGCGACTGCGGTAAGTTAGTGTGACTGCTGTAAGTTAGTGCGACTGCAGTAAGTTAGTGCGACTGCAGTAAGTTAGTGTGACTGCGGTAAGTTAGTGCGACTGCCGTAAGTTAGTGCGACTGCCGTAAGTTAGTGCAACTGCCGTAAGTTAGTGCAACTGTGGTAAGCTAGTGTGACTGCCGTAAGCTAGTGCGACTGCTGTATGTTAGTGCGACTGCGGAAAGTTAGTGTGACTGCTGTAAGTTAGCGTGACTACTATAAGTTAGTGCGACTTCGGTAAGTTAGTGCGACTGAGGTAAGTTAGTGTGACTGCGATAAGTTAGTGTGACTGTGGTAAGTTAGTGTGACTGCCGTAAGTTAGTGTGACTGTGGTAAGTTAGTGCGACTGCCGTAAGTTAGTGTGACTGTGGTAAGTTAGTGCGACTGCCATAAGTTAGTGTGACTGCAGTAAGTTAGTGTGACTTCGATAAGTTAGTGTGACTGGGGTAAGTTAGTGTGACTGCGGTAAGTTAGGGCAACTGCGGTAAGTTAGTGTGACTTCGGTAAGTTAGTGCGACTGCTGTAAGTTAGTGTGACTGCGGTAAGTTAGTGCGACTGTGGTAAGTTAGTGCGACTAGGGTAAGTTGGTGTGACTGAGGTAAGTTAGTGCGACTGTGGTAAGTTAGTGTGACTGCGGTAAGTTAGTGCGACTGCGGTAAGTTAGTGTGACTGCGGTAACTTAGTGCAACTGCGGTAAGTTAGTGCGACTGCAGTAAGTTAGTGCAACTGCGGTAAGTTAGTGCGACTGCCGTAAGTTAGTGCGACTGCCGTAAGTTAGTGTGACTGCGGTAAGTTAGAGTGACTGCAGTAAGTTAGCGCGACTGCGGTAAGTTAGTGTGACTGCGGTAAGTTAGTGTGATTTCAGTAAGTTAGTGTGACTGCGTAAGTTAGTGTGACTTCGGTAAGTTAGTATGACTGCCGTAAGTTAGTGTGACTGCCGTAAGTTAGTGGGACTGCTGTAAGTTAGTGTGACTGCGGTAAGTTAGTGTGACTGTGGTAAGTTAGTGTGACTGTCGTAAGTTAGTGCAACTGGGGTAAGTTAGTGCGATTGGGGGGGGGGGGCGGGGGCTTATGAGGCTTTATGTTTCTTGCAGATAGGGGTTACGTTCTCCTCGCCCCCGCCTATCTATCTATATCCTGTAGTCTTGCCGACCGTTGGGGCGCCACTGATGACTTGGCAACCAGCTCCCTTCATTCCTCTCTGTTGTCTGCCATTCTTAGCGTATCGCCCAGCTTCAGTCCTGTCCACTCTGAGATATTGTCCTCCCATCTTTTCCTCTTGTCTTCCTCTCCTTCGTCCTCCTTGCACAGTGCCTTTCAGGATTGTTTTGGGAAGCCCTGCTGAACGCGTGACATGCCCATACCACTTCAGTTTGCGTTTATTCACAATGGATAATAGGTCATCATAGGGCCCAATGGCTTGCCTGATTCTGCTTTCCACTTCCTCGTTTGTGATGTGAGCTCTGTACGAAATGCCAAGCAGCCCTTGAAAACATATTTCAGTTTCTTGTATCCTCCTTTCAAGGTCTG